>CAJPEX010000723.1:0-13228 GCA_905338405.1 Notodromas monacha
GGGCGGATGTGATCGAAGAGTGGACAGAAGCTTATGATAAGTGAGAGGCATTTTTTGAAAATTCGAAAAACCGGGGCTCTTGCTGCAGACGTGGTCTGTTTTCTGAGGCAGAATCTCATAATTACAAACATTTTCGTTAAGTGTTCTCAGTCGAACTCAAATGCTCGAAGTTCAATCCAAAGCATCTGCGGATTTAACTGTATTATTACGGTGAGAAAGGTGTTGACCAATGCAATACAGTACACAGTATTTTCAATCTGTGCCCGTTATTATTATGAATTGGTTGAGTAGATGTCGCTAGAAGTCACTAATGAATTTCAATTTAACGCGGGGTCACCGTACGTTTAATTTTCATGGGGTTTTACCTATTTACAAATAAGCATTTATACTCCGTCAAAAATCAGTTGATAAATCTACATGTGACATTTTCGTGGAAAATCCTGACAGATTTTTGAAAGTTTTCCGGCCCGTGACGGGTCTGGAATTATTTGGACGCATTGATCACTGATCTTGATGATGCCTTATTGAGTTTGTTTCATTTCCAGCATTCGTCACGGATGAATAGCGGAAAATTTCATTGATTTCACCTCAGAACAGAGAAAAATGCATTTTGTGATCCTGATGAAAAGTTTTTAGATTCGATTATTTTTTTCTTTCAGTCTCCTATTGTCAAGTACTCCTCGTTTAGTATTAAAATCTGAGCAGCCTGAAAGAATTCCCAACATGAATTTTCATCGAAGTATAATTTTTATGCATTTTGTTTCCGCGTGTCTTGCTCCAACTTTAATGTCATGAAGCCGTATTATTGCGCATGTTTCAACATATGAGCCATGCACAAAAAGGGAGGGGACCTCATGACTGCGTAGTATCGTTTCAGACAACTTGAAAATCTCACTGCTTATTTTATGCTGATATTAATCCATTTCAAACCTCTAGTTTTTCAGTGGAGCATGTGTTGAGCCGACCGGTTGCAGATTGGCAAGGCCCCAAAGGCCGAATCAATGAAGAAATTCTGAAAGGTTTTCTAGTCGAGTGGGACGAGGCGAATGATCGCAGTGTCCTGATTTGCGTTTGCGGGTCAAGTGCCTTCAACGACGTCGTTCGAAAGTGAGTCAATTTCCTTCCCTTTGCACAGGGCATGCAAATTTTCGGTGACTTTATGTTCATTTTTTGCGCAGAATGTTGCTGAACATCGGGTTCAAGGCCGGTGAGCTGTTCTTATTTGACGGATGAAGTCGTTGCGTTCGATAGCCAAGAGACCTTGAAAACTGTGTATTAGTCCAAAGAAATTTTTAGCATCAGTTTTTGTCGAGTGCATCGAATGACGGGATTATATTCAGCAGTAAAGTCATGGTGAGTGGAATTTCTTGGCGTTTAAAAAAGTGACAGGGATCTCACGCAGTTCAAATCCTGCCATGATGAAAAGTTTTTGGGTCAAAAAATGTTTTTCATTCATACCGAAATACTCCTTACTTCTTAAAATATGTTTTAGTTTACAGGAGATGATTTTTGTTATAATATACCTCTCAGTTGTACTGAAACAACAGAAGGAAAATTATGAATATTCTGGTACAGTGCAATTGCTGAAATGAAAAACACATTCTGGTGATGGTTTTTTTGTGGTTATTGAAATGAGAATAAATTGACAATGTGTCAATGCTGTTTTCATGCATTCCTTTTCTTCTTTTTTTGGTGCTGAAGTTCTGCTTTGTGCAGTGTGATTGTGTTTTGAGATTTTTGCAATTTATTGTGTTTGAGATTTTTTCTCCTGGAAAACTGATTCATATTATGACTCTTGCAAGCTACAGCCTAGCTGATTGGTTTCATTTTAAAACTGTTTTGCTTTCACACAAAAGTGATAGCAGAGTTTGGTTCCACATCTCTGTAGTGTTGAAATCTGAAATTTTCAAAGTTTCCCAGAAAGTGATGAACTCTTGAAAAGTGAGTGGAATGCTTTGTTGGGATTTATTTACCTGTACTGTACATACAAGTTTTTGGCAGCAGAAAGGATCAGTATCTCAGATCCATATCCCTAAAAACGCCATCTTGCTGAGGAAAAAATGACCTGAGCCCAAACAAAACCAACTTTTAGTGATTTGTTTATGAAGTGAATAATTTTTGTGAAAGAGATTTTTTTTTTTGGAGACCCTAGGTTGTCCAAAGTTCATTTTGGTTCTTGCTAGGCTAGATTCTCCACCAGTTATATTCGAAGAAACTTCCAGTTTCTTAATTTTGGGGCCAACCTTTTGTTTTCAGACACTTCCTTTGGTGTCCATGGGTGTAGGTCTAAGATGGGCAATCCTGTCTCAGGCATGCACCATGGGAGGCAATCCTGAGGTTTGCTCTTCTACAAAGGGTTTGTTCAGCAAATTCTTGTTGGACATGATATATTTAAAATTGGTGAAAAGCAAAAAGGTTTGGAAGTGCTGCTTGCCTAAGCTTTCTGATTGTTTGATTTATTGTCAACCATCAAGTCAGTAAGGAGTGAGAACAAGGCTATGCTACCAATTTTTGTGTGGATAGAATCCAGACTATGACTCCAGGCTGTGCTGTGCCTGGAAGGTGTGTGGAAGCATTCTAGTTTTTTTATAGATGTCATGCAAACAAATTTGTAGGAGTGAGTGATTCCATGCCAGCTTATTTTCTTTTTTTTTAAATCCATGAAACCCATCAAAATTGCTTCAGAAGGGAAATCTCTTGAGGACTTTCAAAGCACAAAATGATTCAAATTTATTTGAAACATTTTTAGTCAAAAAAAATTTTTGTTCAGTCTTCTGTTTTTTTTTCAGTCTCAATTTGTCCAAGAAGTGTGCCAGACTTATGAGCCGAAGTTCAGTGTCTTATCCTGCATTTCAAACCAAAAGAAGACTGAACAAAAATAATTGTTTTGACAAAAAATGTTTAAAAGAAGTGTATGAATGAAGTTGTGTCTGGAAAGTTTGCAAGAAGTTTTTTTTGGAAGGGATTTTTGACGGGTTTTATGGATGAAAAAGAAAGCAAGCTGCCATTTCACTCATTTCCCTTTCAATTGAGTCAAATTTTGAATTTCATGTCTTCCACAATCTTTTTGTGCAAGGTTTCAGTGCAATAAAAGAGTGTTGCAAAAAATTGTGCCAAACCTTTCCCAGTAATGTTCAAAAAATCAATTGATTGAACAGTGATTATTCTGGGGTAGAAGTTTCTGCCAATATTCAATTGCCTAATTAATTTGTTGATGCTTGCGGAAAATAAATTGACAGTTTGAGCAATTGATATTTGTTGACCTGATTCGCACATTGTCTGGTGCTTTTTATGACATGGCTTAATTTTTGTTGACCTTTTTTTTCCTGTAGAACTTCTTGAGAAGATGATTGGAAATTCACGGTTATGTATCCAAAAATTTATTCCTGCCTTATTGATGCATTTTTCTTGAAGCAAGTATTCTATGTACCCAATAGAATTTGTTGAAAAGAACTGTGATATATGCTTTAAAATCTCATTATAGCGATCTCCTGTCAAGAAAGTAATCCTTACAACGAATTTGTTTGTCCCTGTCCAATATCCACAATGTTATCATAACTTCGTTGCTCATACAACGAAGCTTTTGTAATGTAGAGTTTTAATTAATTTTTGTTTTTAACGAAGCATAATGTTCCGAATGCGTTGTTGTAACAAGTTTCTCCTGCATATATGGAAGCATTGAGGAAAAAGCGGAAGGGGAAGAAGAAGAAGAGAGAAATCTCGGCAGCCTTTGTGGAAAACGGTGTTTCCGGGAAGCTGGCAGCATATGCAAATCGGTCAGTTGCTTGGAAAAATCCGAGAAAGAGAGAGGTTCTCCTTTTTCTCTCAATTTCTCCTCCTTTTTGTGTATGTATGTGTGTGTGTGTGTGTGCCTACGCCGAGTCGGTGGCGAGGGTTTAATCGGCGTGGAAATTCTCCAGACGTTGTCGGGGAGCTAGCCTGGCCCGCTATGTTTTTGTCGGGCGCCTTTGTGCGACCGCCGGCGAAGTTGGCGGACGGACGCCGCGCGAGGCGCCTGAAACACCGCGACGCACGAAGAAGAAGGAAAGGAGAAAAGAAAGGGCTTTGGTTATGCGATTAATTTTTTTTTTTGCTCGTTTTTCTCGACGGTTTCGAGCTTTTTTTCTCTCTCTTCTTCTTCTGTAGTTGATCATCCTGTGTGTTTTTATATAATTATATCTCATGACATAATTTATGTCAACGTATTCGTTTCAGTTAATTTTCCGAAAATTCACGAACGAAAATTTCGAGAGCTACTGAAGCAGGGGATGCAAAAATATACATGATACATATTTGATTGACGTTTTGCGAGGTTTACAGCTTTGTATCGCGATTAGTAAACTTTTCGAATCATGGATTCCGTTTTGCTTGTTCTGTTAATTAAGGCTCCGATTTACTTTTTTTTCTTTTTGGTGAAGCGTTTATTCTTATTGAAAACCAAGAATGAAATAAAAATCTTCGTAGAAATGCAATGCCTGATTATTGATGGGGTGAATTGGGTGCGTTTGACATGTTTCATCTTCTTTTTTTTTCAACGCAAAGAAAATTGAAAATTTGGGTATGAAACTTTTTTTCACTGGATTGCGTGATATGTAACCAATCCGTAATAAAGAAGTATTATCCCAAAAACTCGCGACTCACTTGAGTGATATTAATTTATACTGTTAGTCTTAGGAACAGTTCTTAACTTTGGTGTTGTTTTTCTTTTATGAACATAACGTTTACGAATCGAGAAATGTCAATCCTCTGTTTTTTATAGGCTTTTAATCAATTTGAATTTGGGGTATGCATTTATTTCTGTTGAAGGGGTATATCCAGATTTAGCAAAGTTTAACCCACTTTTGAATGTCCAATCTAGCTGAAATTTTCCACACTTGCCAAATGTTGATGACAATGCAATGTACAGTTGAACTGTACAGTTGTACAGTTGCTCTTCAATTTGAATTTCTAGGGACCAGGAAAAAAATTTGACTTAGGGAGGTTTTGATTTTTGGAGGTTTCCAGTTGAAAAAAAAGACCTTTTTGTTGTGAGGAGAAGTGAAATAACGTGTGGGAAATTGTAAATGAGGATATTCTGGGCCTAAACTTGCTCCTTAATGAGTTTACACCTTGCTGAACTTGGAGGCACGGGTTCATTTGCTATATTAGTCTTTATTTTTCTTTCAAGATGCATTAAATTATTTGTTTTAATGATTTTATTTTTTATATTTCAATGAAATAATAGCCAGAAGGCCTCAGAAAATTTGACTTACCGAGGTTTCAGAGAAAAAGACTCCAAGTTAGGGAGTTTTTTAATGCGTTGATTCTTTGGGAATTCATACAGGGACTTGAAAACAGTTGGACTTAGTGAGGAATTTGACTTAGAGAGGTTTAACTTATCAAGGTTCACCTGCATAAAAATTTCAGAATTTTTGGATGATCATCAGAGAGAGAGAGACCTGACACAGAACCTGTGATTGAGCCATCACAACGCAATTGCCCTCACTTTTATTAGACCAATATTCCAGGAAATATTTGGAAAAAGTTTATTTTCCCTATTTTTTAGTAGATAAAAGTATATTTTAATGAGGTTTTTTTTTATCATTATTTATTTAATACAGATTCCCGGCAATTCCGGCGCAGGATTATTGCTTCAGTCAATTTACAAGATCGCCGACGACATTTCCGAAGCAAATTGCCGTTGTTTTCGCTGCTTTTTTCAAAACCCAAAAATGGAAGCGGTCGCCAGAGAAGATGGCGTTCGGTCTTTTGTTGAGGCAATTGGTCCGGGTGATGCCGCCTACGCCGAGCGGTGAGTCCTTCTTCTTCCTCCTCCTTCTTCTTCTTTTTCTTGTTCCCCGCAGCAGTTCTTCGGGGTACTGCTTCTCTTTCATACACCATCATTTTGTTTCGTTTTTTTTTTCTTTCTTTAACTTTTGGGTAAGAAAGAGGGATGTGATTTGCGTTGTTATGGGGGTGTTGAGACGACAACGCGATCCCGGTGGCAGGTGTGTGCCAAAATTTGGTTCGGTCTTTCGCGTCAACCAATGGGGGGGAGCGAGTTATTATTTTCTGTTTCATTTTTTTTTTTTTTCGTGGTGGTTTGAATCTCGGGCCCACTGTTTGAGCCTGAGTCTTATAAAATTTAATCCGTGGATTTTGCATGCAGAATTTTTTATCTTCAGTAAAACATGGTGCAGTATAATGACCAGGCGATGATCAATCACCCAGCAAAAAAAAAAAAAAATATATATATATATATATATATAAATATATGTAATCCCTGTTAAAGATAAAAAAAAGTTTGGTTTCATCAATATGACATGCTATTAAAATGGAGGTGTGACTGAAATATTTTTTTTTCCGGCGAAGTCCGATTTAAAAAAATATTTATTTCAGGCAATAAAATCAGTGAAGAGAACAGATTAGGAATACTGTAATGTGTAAATAATTTTCTCCTCTCCGCATTCATAAGAAGTTTTTCTCCCGAAATATTTTCAAAAATTATTACCTAATTACCTAATTTTTTTGATTAAGTAATGCAATGGAGAGTTTTAGAATGCTCGCAAAAAAAATCCACCCGAGCCTTTTCACATGTTACCCCTGAATTTTCCTATTTTTTTTTTTGCAAGTCGCTTGTAAATTTCAGTCGTGAAAATTCCAAGTACTGATGTATTAAAAGAGCTACTGTGGAGATTTGGCAAATGGCTCAAATTTCAACTCGGAGAGATTCAAAATATAATTTATTTTTCTTTTGTTTGAAAATGTGAGAAGAAAAATTCAAAGCGAATTCTCGAAGAAAATAGATGAGGTATCCCTTGAATCGGATGGATTTCTGTGTCAAACCATGGTGAATTTCTTCTTTACTTGTTAATATTTTTTGAATGTAATAAGCTAACAAAACATCCGCGAACAGATTTACAGAAACTTCCAAGTTTTAATCACTCACCGCATCATATATATTTTTTTTTCTGTACGAAAAAGGACCAAATTCCTGGGTTTTAATTTTATTCGTGACCATGTCTTCGAAATTCATGGGAATGTACGTATAGATGAGTGTTGAACGAGGACAAACTTCAGGCGAGGTAAAAATACTCTCTCTTTACCCAAAGATACGGATAAGATTAAAAATCGTTTCTCACACCTATACCCGAAGCTTTACCCCACAAAAAAAATACAGAAAGATGAGTCAATTGCCTGCTTTTATACTGTTATCTCATGTCTTATTCCCGTCGGCAACCAGCAGTTGAGCACCAAGCCAAAAGGTTGCCGCGGAAAAGGCAGCGACATTTTTTTTAAAACAAGAAAATGAGAATTCGAGTTTCGTAGTTGAAGTACATTATGGTAACACGAATAATGGATTTTTTTGCACAAATAATTCTGGCTGCTAAAAAACGAAGAAAGACAACGCCTATTGTTCCAACCCCTGGGTTTTTTAGACAAGACTTAATAGTCCCAAGAATAAATTTGATCAGTTAAAAAAAAGACTTTATTCTATACTCATCGAAGTTGAGCGATTTTTCCTTTGACAAAGTATTTCGAATTAATTTATTTTCCATATATGTATGGCCTTGTTTGATTTCTCATCAAAGATTCTGTCCAAATTGTTCATTCAACTAAACTTTATTTTGGAACAGGCTGAAAACCTTGTGCTTTAAATTGGGTTCAGTAACTGCTGCAATTGCTATAATTCTGGCTTATGCTGCATTTCTTGTTACTGCTATTTTGTTTTCAATGTTAGGGAAAGAAGGGGGTGTGCGCGTACACATCAGTTGTGCAATTGTACATTGTGGAATGTAATTTCTTCTATTTTGGTATCCATATACAGCTTATTTCTCTGTTTCCCATTCTGAAGTGATTGAATGTGTTTGAAAGGATTGGGGTTGGGTGAGGAGGGGGTTTAGATATGGGAATGTTGATTGAACCTTGTGAATGCTGAAAAGCAGAAAATGAAGCTTTCTGTTCATTCATTCGTGCATTGGAACCAAACTATTTTCCTTTTCTCTTGCTAATCTGAAATTCTATTGTCAAAAACTTTCTTTATTGCATTTTTGGTCCTCATCTGAATGCCCTGAATAGCAATACTGTATGCTGGTGGATTCTCCCTACAACTAAATCCAAGGTACTGTACCAGAACAAATTTGTTGTGTAGAACCCATATAACATGAGGAGAGAACCCTATGAGACCTACATATTTGTTGTGCAGAGAAAATGGCTGTAAATAAGTTTGCTGTAGATGAGAGAGCCCATTGGAAATACTGTACTGTATGAACCTTCCCTGAGTCCAAAAACGTCCCCCCTTAAACCTTTATAACTTGATGTTTCTAGAGACCTTTGGGCTTTCAGTCTGAAAATCCAAGAAAGAGAACATCTATGAAAATGCAACTTGATGCTTTTGATGAAGTAAAATACAGAGACTCTTGCCTCAAAGTTCAGAATCCTTTCAACTCATTTTACCTTGCATTTTGAGACCCAGAAGATCATGTCATCTTATAAGTCTAAGAGTGTCCCAAAATATGTAAAGGTTACTGCATTCTTGTTGTGGTTTTCCTGATGTACTCTTGCCAGTCTGGTTAGCAACAGTCTTACTCAACAAACCAAATCAACATTGTGTCTCTTGACCAGCCATTTACCTTTCAACCATTCCAATCCCATTTCTTTTTCTGCACAGTTGTGAACCTTTCTTGAGCAAGTCCCAAATCTATAAAGGAGTGTCCAAGCTCTCTCTCAAGCATTCATTGCTGGTCTGGTCTTAGTTGTGTACATTGCTTATGGGAAATGTACTACTGTATTTGCACTCATCAAAAAGAAAATTCTTATCATTTCACATCTAAATGGCCATTAGAATTGATAATTCTTGATGTATGTCATATCCTATAATGGGTGATGCAGGTGGTACCTTGCAATTCAACCCTAATCTCTTGCTGGACTATGGTCAAATTGTGAAGTGGTTGAATTGCAAGACAACATCAAATGGCATGTTATCTACATGGCATTTGACGTGTCATGTCCTTCCATGGGTTAAATTGCACAGCAGAGGTCAAATTGAGAGTGGACCTCCCAGAAAATTTGACCATTGAATTGCAAGATGGTTGAATTGCAGGAGGTTAAATTGCAAGGTACCACCTGTATCAGAGCAAATTGTTCAGTAAAGAAGACATTCAATGGGTTTGTATTTATTTTGATCAACCGCTCTGACAACTTCAGATAACAATCACAAATTTTAGTTTATCATAATTCTTCATTTTTCCCTTACCAAAAAATGCTGGTTTCCTCTGCTCAAGAGGCAAAAACAAATTTTTTTGCGTGAGTCCCTCTGACTTTAACTTGAATTGACCCACTTCAATTTTGGCATATAAAATGCTGGTTTCCTTTGCTCAAGAGTCAGAAAATATTTTGCAAGTTCCTCTGAGTTTAACTTGGATTGAAACACTGCAATTTTGGCAACCAAAATGCTGGTTTCCAGCTTTGCTCAAGATTCAAAAAATATTTTTCAAGTCCCTCTGAGGTTAACTTGAATTGACCCACTGCAATTTTGGCTACCAAAATGCTGGTTTCCTTTGCTTAGGAGTCAAAAATGTGTTTTCAAGTCCCTCTGAGTTTAACTTGGATTGAAACACTTCAATTTTGGCAACCAAAATGCTGGTTACCTTTGCTCAAGATTCAAAAAATATTTTTCAAGTCCCTCTGAGGTTAACTTGAATTGACCCACTGCAATTTTGGCTACCAAAATGCTGGTTTCCAGCTTTGCTCAAGAGTAAAAAAAAATTAAAAAGTTCAGGGAGTAGACTCAAATTGAACTTAACTGGGTGACGTTAAAACCGTTGGTTTTACGACCAAAGGAAACGAGTTGAGTTTAAAAAAAATTTCAAGTCCCTCTGAGTTTAACTTGAATTGACCCACTGCCATTTTGGCAACCAAAATGCTGGTTTTCTTTGCTCAAGAATCAAAAAATATTTTTCAAGTCCCTCTGAGTTTAACTCGAATTTTGGCATTTCAAGTTTGGCAACCAAAATGCTGGTTACCTTTGCTCAAGAGTCAAAAAATATTTTTCAAGTCCCTCTGAGTTTAACTTGAATTGACCCACTGCAATATTGGCAACCAAAATGCTGGTTTCCAGCTTTGCTCAAGAGTAAAAAAAAATATTTTTCAAGTCCCTCATCTGAGTTTAACTTGAATTGACCCACTGCAATTTTGGCAACCAAAATGCTGGTTTCCTTTGCTCAAGAGTTTAAAAAAAATTTCAAGTCCCTCTGAGTTTAACTTGAATTAACCCACTGCCATTTTGGCAACCAAAATGCTGGTTTTCTTTGCTCAAGAATCAAAAAATATTTTTCAAGTCCCTCTGAGTTTAACTCGAATTTTGGCACTTCAAGTTTGGCAACCAAAATGCTGGCCTTTCTGTTTTGCTTTTTTGGGGGGGAGGGGGGAATGAAACACACTTGCTCATATATCCACGTATATATACTGTATATATGCGGCAAAGAAGACTTCCAATCAATCTCAGGCTACGCGGTGAGCTCAGACCCCGCAATATCCCGCAACGTGAGCCAATAAAATGCAAAGAATCTAAACGATGTCAGATGCATTACGAATATTGTGTTCCCCCCCTCACCTCGCACCAGAGGCCGGCCACGGACCAGCAGCATCTGCGTTAAATGTACAGTACAGTATACTGTATATCTAAGGTGCATTTTACTGTACTGTACATTTTATACTCCACGATTACACAAGGGGGCAAAACGTGCTTTACTGCTGCTGCTGCTTCAGTTTGAAGCGCTTTGTTTTTCTCATTGGCCGGGTTTTCTTATCCCATCTCTCACACTGGAAAGAAGGGGTGTATGCATATACATATCAGTTTGTGCAGTTGTATTTCGTGGAATGAATTTTCTTTTAATTTTTGTTGTCCATGTATGCATCTAATTTCTCTGTTTCCCATTCTGGAGTGATTGAATGTCTTTAAATGGATTTGGGTTGGGTTGGGTTGGGAGGGGGTTTGGATGTATGGGAATGTTGATTAAACCTTGTGAATGCTGAAAAGCGGAAAATGAAGCTTTCTGTTCATTCATTCATAGACACACTGTCGTCTTTTTTTTTGCGTGTGTGAATAATATTCCATTCATTCCTGGTGGATTGCTAATTTTATTCCTCAAATTTTTTTTATTTACTTGCAACGTTTGCTTATGAGAAATAAATTTTTAGAAAAGGGTCTGGGAGTTCATTGGAAGATGAGACACCATCATATATAGGAGATTCCCAGGAGAGAGAATCACAGCAAGTTACTGTACTTATATTTTAGATTGTATGTTACAAGTACAGTAGATATGTTAGCTTGTAGTAATTAGGAAATGTATTTTAGGCTTTACGGATGGTCAGATGAGGCTAGGGTTGGTTTCCCTGCTTTACAGAAGACCTTTTGGAAGCATTTAGATAGCAACCTTTTTGAAGTAGGGGAAAAAATTGTTTCACGTGAAAAAAATGACCAATTAGTGTCTGAATTTCATCGAGTTTTGATGTGAAACTTTGGAAGTTCAGTATCATTGTTTTACAAAAGAGAAGGAAGGGTATCTTAGTTTTCAGCATTAAGGGAATTGGAAGAACGAAAAAAGTATTAAACGCAATAAAGCTCAGTATCTGTCTGATTTTTTTTTAATTTTTATAACAAGTTGATTGTCACTTGGTCAGGGTTTACTTTTGAAAACATAAACAGGGTTCAGAAAAATGGTATCAATAACAACTTCTGTGTTCTAGCAATTTATTTTGAGGAATTAATATGACTGAATTTATATGCATGAATTTTATAAATTTGAGGTATCAGAAATTTTGATGATTACCTCATTCTGCTAAGTTTATTCTAAAAATTGCTTAATATGAAGTTTTCCAGGTTTAATATGGTCATTTTTTATTTTTTTAAAAGAAGAATTTAAGGGATGGATTACTTTTGATATGAACAATTTCAATCCGTTCTTCAGGAAAATTGTGAGAAATTTCTGGTTTAAAAATTTTTTCAAGTTACTTTTCCGGATGTTTATATTTAAATAATTGGAAGAAGTTTTCATAGCTCTAACGCCATTTAATGCCAAAAAAATATGCGCACATGTTTAAATACAGTGAGACCCCCAGATGCGGATGTAATTGGTGCATCAAAAGTGTCCCTAAGTTGAGTCTTGCTTTCCCATAGACTTACATTCTATAATTTTTAATTGGTGTTTTATTGAAGAAATATTCTTCAGAATTCCATGAAAAATAATTGTTTGCCACTTTAATTTGACTCAGCGAATATCTTTTCAACTCAATAAGAACATTTGGAGCATTGAATACTGCAGTACATTGTAATGTTGGCATCTGTAAAAATAGCATTCAAGTCACAAAGAGAGAAGGAAGTTCCTCTATGCTATAGGTAATTTGTTTTTTTAATTAGCTGTTTGGATGGGAAAATGATGGGAGAAATACCAAAGAATTTTTCTTGCACAGGTCTTAGGGTTGAAAATATCTGTTTCTTGCAATTAAACCTTAAAAAAGTTAATTTTCCTGAAAATTTCCTGAATTTTATCATGCAATGTCCGCATGTTGAGTCAGTGTCCATATGTCAGGCCTTTTTATTTAAAAACAAATTTTCCTATGCCAAATTGTCCGAATGTCAAGGTCTCTGCATGTGGGGCTCTCCCTGTATTTTTCAGAATCTGTCCAATGTAGTTTTTTTTTTAAATAAACAAGATAATTTGTTGATAATCAAATAATTTGTTTAAAGATTTAAACGAATTTCCCCTAGATTTTAAACCTAGATTAAAAAAAAAAATCTGTTAGATTTCTGGGAAGGTATATAGAAAATTTAAATGTTAAAAATTTCCGGAAGTTGAGTGTTTGCAGCCGTGGTTTATCCCATACAGTTTTCGAATTTACTTGGTTGAAATCAAACCGCGTATAGGCTTCGATGACAGAAGAGGAGCCCCCCCTTTTTTTTTTTTAATAGCAAGATAAAAGTCTTTCTAAAAGGTTAACTTTTTTATTTCCTCGTTTGATATTGTTATTCTCTCTCTCTGTCTCGTTGGTTCACGTTCTCCAGATGCGGCATCCTGTCGGCGTTATCTTCTGATGTATATATCTGTCTCTTTTTTTTTATTGTCCTTCTTATTTTTTACATGCATCTATTTCCTCGTATTTATTTATATTTTTTCGATTCCTGGTGGAGTGTTTGCGTCATGCCTCTCGTCTTCTTTCGCCTGTGTCCATTCGTTTCGGGGGGGGG
>CAJPEX010000723.1:20721-84268 GCA_905338405.1 Notodromas monacha
TGTCATCTCAGGTTATTTGAGTGTCCCCTGATATACACAGAAAATCTGGTTTAGTGTGGATTCTTATGTGGCTCATCCTCCCTGTTATACAGTGGCCCCCCACCTAACAGACCTCCATTGTAAGGGATTTTCGCCAAACAGACCAGCTCTGCAAGCAGTTTTTCCTCCTGCCCAACAGACAAAATCCGCCAAACAGACTTCTTTTGGTTTAAAATTAGCATTGAAAATTGAAATTTTTAATTTTTTATGTAATTGAATTTGTGTAAAGGACTTTTTGTCTAACAGACTTGTCCCTTGCATGAATCAAGTCCGTTAAACGGGGGTTGACTGTATTTGCATATAGACAATGGTGCATTGCGGTCATGCGTCTCAAGATCCGGTTTACTTTCTGATTCCACTGATCATGACTGGTCATTCCCCCTTTTTTTTGGTGAATTCTATAATGGAGATACCCAAGCATCTCCTTGGTATTCATTGTCTGTTGAAAGTCTGTGGAAGTTGTTGCTGTACAAAAAAATACACTAACGTTTCGGTAAAGAGAAGCCTTTCATTTCAAGGACCCGGCTGATAGAGTTAATCAGCTTCTCATCAAGAAATTGTCCTTGCTGGACATTTAAGTTGAATATAAGTCTATTGCAAAGAGACGTCAACGCGGTTGATCATATATTCAATTTATTTCCCGGCAACATAGGATAACAACACACGCTCTATTCCCTTCCCTGATCACAAAAAGGAAATATT
Source organism: Notodromas monacha (assembly GCA_905338405.1). Lineage (NCBI taxonomy): Eukaryota > Metazoa > Arthropoda > Ostracoda > Podocopida > Cyprididae > Notodromas > Notodromas monacha. Next base: position 21,463 of record CAJPEX010000723.1, read on the forward strand.
GATAGTGAGAATTGCAGCATAAAGCAATTAGTAAACCCAAAATTAAAGCACAGGGTGTTCAACCTGCTCCCAGATGAGGTTTACTTGATTAGACAATTTGTTGAGGATCTTTGATGAGAAATCATGTAAAGTTAACAGATGATCTTGGGCCTCTAAGATTTCAGAAAGAGTCCCAAATCTTTTGAAGTTCATTTCTGTAGCTGTTGAATGTTGGGCATAAGAAAAGATGCATCAACCAATTGGCATTTAATGAACACAAACTTGGCAATCAGCCTGGGATGCAGCTGGGAATCTTTCTAAGGGGTGTTCAAAATAAAACCATCAATTTGATTCAACAATTTCCTCAAGAACTTTGACCACTGCTTCAATTTTAACAAATTTTCTGTAAAAATTTTTGGAAGTCCCTTCAGATTTAACTTTGAGAAATTCCACTGTTTAAGTCATGGTGTGTAATCCCAAGGTTTACCTTTATTCATTTGCTGTCAGTGTAAAATCTGTTGAATATTTTTATAGTTATTTTTCATCTACAAATTCTTGTTTCAAATTAAGTTATATTTTAAGGCTTCTGTCAGATAAAATGTTAATTGAATCTCATTCCAACAAATGTTGTTTTGAAGCAAAAGCTTTTCTGGGTCCAAGCGGCTTTTTTTTCCAGATTTCACAGGTGGTACCTTGCAATTTGACCTCCCGCAATTTGACAGTTGAATTTGCTGGGAGGTTGACTTGCAATTCAACATTTAGGCCCCACACTTTGACATTTGGAGAGACATTAAACATGGAATGCCATGTAGAAAACATGCCTTTTGATGTTGTCCTGCAATTCAACCACTTTGCAATTTGACCCGAGTCCAGCAACAGATTAGGATCAAATTGTAAGGTAGCACCTGTACTATATAACAACAATTTCAAAGGCCTTTGATATTTCAATCAGTTCCCCACATCTTAAAAGCAATGAAAAAAAGATCATTATACAAGGGTTTGGGTTTGTGAACATCCAGATGAAGATTTTTGTAAAATTTCAGCTCTCGAGAATACTTTTCAAGACATGGAAGACAACTCTTAGTGGAGCCTTCAAGTCTTGTAATTTATCTCACAGAGCTTTTAAATGCGTGTTCATTGTCCAAACTAATGCTCATTATGAAGATTCGAAATTCAAGACGAACAGGGAAACTTTCGAATCGTCCCTTCTAGTCTATTTTTCTGCCCATGAAATCAGGGGGGAAAAGGAGAAGCTTTATATGCATTTCTGAAAGAAACAAGTCCTGTTTAATTTCCGGAAATCCTCTTGTTTTTTCCGCTGATCCTTCCCCGAGTGTTTCAGCCTTGAAAATCATTAAGCGGTCTCGAGAGCTGTGTTGAATATAATCCCCGGAAAAATAGAGCTCTCTTTTTCTTTTTTCTCCCAAGGATAAATGCTGGTCTTCACGCACGCAAATGTCTTTTCTTCCTACATTTACCAAACAGAAAGAAAGAAAGAAAAAATACGCAACTTAACAAACTACGCTATGGTATATACATCCTAGAATCCATTTTCCTTCGTTCGAAGAATTCATGGTTGGAAACTCGAAACCGATGCCCGTTCGTTCGGAAACTGCGAAGTTATGGGCAATCGCCTTGTGAGTGTGTGTGTGTGTGTCGTGGAGGATAAACCTGGGAAGATTCCGATATGAAAGAGGCCGCGTGGTCCCGCCCACTCTCGGCTCCCAACTGCGACCGCACAGTTGGGGGGGCCAGCCGTGATTTAAGCCCCGCCTTCAACGCATGCCCGGGATTGGTCTAGAGGAGCGACGTGCGGCCTGAGTCACGCCTTTGCCCCTCCCTCTCTCTCTCTCACCCCTGACAGTTCGGGGCGTCGCTGCTGGGGTGGATCCATAGTCGCCGGTTTGCCGCGCATGCGACTCCTGGGCTGGACAGTGCGTGCTTGGAAGCTTCTGGCGTGCGGCGGTTTTTCAAAAATTGTATTTCCACCGTGTTGCCGGAAGTTTTTTTTGTTGGGAAAAGTGGTACGTTTGAAGTCGTTTCGGTTCAGAGAAAAAACTGAAGTAATTAGAAATAAGTGATCTGTCGGGGAATGAAAGACGGCTTCATTCTTCACGTGAATGCGCATTTTAAATTGAAAAAATATTAAAACATTTTGACGGAAAAAGTTATTGCAAGTTCTCCGCGGAAGTGGGTTCGCTAGTGCTTCTTTGAAAGGCAAAGGGTTTTCTTATTGGTGCTACAAATCTATAAATTGTATTACTGTACTTGAAAGTCCAGAAGTTCAGAGATCGAATGCAAGAAATGGAAAAAATATCGTGCATATTTCAAGTGACGAAATTTGGCTTTATTTCACCCCTGCATGCGCATTTTAAAATACAAAAAATCACCGACAAAAATGAAGCTGTTTACGTTTTAAATAGTATCTGTGAACAAGCGCCTTTGCTCAAACAAATACAAAGGAAGTTGCCTTTACCAAAAAGAAACCACTACCTTTAGGCCTTATAAAGTCTACTGAGGTTTATCAAATCCAGCAGACGTATTCAATTTCGGTGAATGAAAGACGGATTTATTTCCCATTTGAAAACACAATTTAGAATCATCAAATTGTGTTTGCTGAGGAAAATGTCAGGAACTACGAAATGCCATCATTATCTTCCCCTCCCCAAAGATTAATTTTCCATTTGCGGGGTTTAATCCGAAGTATTCGTCAGAAAAACATATAGACTTATTCACGCGAGAAAAAGTCGACTCTAAATTTTGACACATTTTTTTCGTCTTTGGCACCACAGTGGGGCAAAAGTGGGTGGCGTGTGGTTTTTGGTGTCCGAATGATGCAAGGAGACATAATGTCCAAGTACCACATCATGTCGATGGTGGAGAAGGACGTGAAAGGTTCGGTGAAGTCTGAATTGGAAGATGGCTCCTTATCGGCGATCGGCGTGCCGAGGATTCGACTGGAAGAGCAGACATTGTGGAAAAAGTTCAACACCTTGACGAACGAGATGATCGTCACGAAAAACGGCAGGTTTGTGTCAAAATTACCCATTTATTCCTTGTTTTTTTTCGTGGTACAAAATCTGAAGATTTTGAGCGCGGAATTAAAATAGGTGTTTCACTGCTGATGCGCAAAAATCTGCTGTGAATAATTTTTTTTTTTGCGAATATGAGTGGAATCATGTGTCCGGAAATTGTTTATAAATCTATCAAATTCGTTCACCATTGAAAAACAATGTTTCGGGAAATTATTTCTTTGAAATTCTGAGATGAATGCAAGAAATCGCGACTTGAAATTTATTTGTAACAGCTAGTTTTCATTCGTTTCATTTTAATGTGCGTAAAAAACCGACAAGAATTATGCTTCGACTAATTTTTAAATGACGTATTTAGTCTCAGATGTGCGATTGTGAATAAATGTATTTCCTTTCATGGTCACGGAAAATCGGCCGTTTTCCCCGAACATTTTGCAAAATCTGAATATTTTTAGAAAAAGTCCAGTGGATCTGCTCACTTAGGAAAGCAAAATGAATTAAGCTTTTAAATTGTGAAGGAAATTCAAAGTACTGTATTGTAACTTTCAAATCAATTCATTCGATCGGTTTAGAAATATTAATTTAAGAAATTATATGAAAGGAATGGCACATGTAATTTTTTCACTATCTTTCGTTACTTACTATCTTTCGTTTCGTTACTATCATTACTATCATTATCATTACTACTATCATTACTATCTTTCGTTTCGTGTTAAAGTGATTTCAGTCGCTTTTCATCCTGAAAACGGACAGTTCGTCTAAAAAAATAAATTCGGAAATGCGTTTGGAATCTTTTTTGCAGATTATTTATTTGGTACGTGTGTATACTAGAATAATACATCGAGTACGTGTATTTTGAAATATATGACGGAGAACATCATTTTTATAATACATAATACGAAACTGAGAAAAATGATGGTTCCTTTAAATTGGTAAAATTCAAGAATCGACGAATAAGATCCCAGAAATCGGGTGAAATTTCATTTTATTGGGCGATGTCTAACCTTTAGCCATGAAGAAAAGGGAAGATTTGCGTCAAAAATATGAAGACCGAGGCCAAAGACGTTGAAAGCTTCAATTGAAATATAGTATACTTTACAGGATATTTTGTAATAATTAATTTTCCGAAAATATTCAATAAATGATGGTTCCTTCAACTTCGAATAAATTCATCCCAGCTGAGATTTTGTCTGAACATGAGCATTTTCTGACAGGATAAGATGAAATCCTTTTTTTTTCGTCACTGCATTGTGAAAAAATAAATTTGCGCAATCTGGTTAAATTCTCAAGATATATCTGGGCTACAAGAGCTGTTTGAAATTTTCACCGAAAAATAACGTTTACAGAACCCTTCTTGAACTTAGATTTTAGCAGAAATTCCCTTCCTTTTTATCGTTTTCTTTCTTGAGCAAGTACCAGAACGTCATGATAATTAACTTCAAGGCAATTATCAGTGTTAAAGCTGCCCAATTAATTGTAATTTTCTATTTCTGCGATGTTGACAACTTTTCTTTTGTGATTATCAGAGAGAAACGAAAGCGATTGATTTTCATCCGACTCAACCTAATTCAAAATTTACCTAAATTATAATCTATGAACCGTAAAATCGATCAAATTGCTGAAGTATTTTAGCCCGTGAAAAAATATAAACAATGTCAATGTAACCTAGCACTTTTTTAAATGAAAATAAAAATATTTTTTATTGAAATAATGCTGAAGTAAAATATGCTTTCTTCTTCATGTTTGTTCAAAAGTTCGGACTGCGTTTTCCATTCGACGATGTTTTCGATTCTCAGGTTTCATTATTGTCTCTGAAAGAATTTAAAAGTTTTGAATGGAAATCATCGACAATTTAGTCGAACTAACTTCCCTCGCCTTTTTCATTTATTCCAGGGTATACGTATATTATATTTAATCGTAAATTAACGGGTTCGAAGTAAAATTATGTTGTGCGAAAATTACAGTATGAATATGATCATCGAACCCTTCTGATCAGTAATGCATTTATTTTTACAGTAATAAAAGCGAGTCTATCATTCGAAGGCACAATTTATCCGTTCATTTGTAAAGCGCAAAAAATAAATCTTACAATTGATTTCATAAGTCTTCTTGCAAGTTTTTAATGCTTTGTTTTTTAATTAGCTATGGAATATATGCGTCATGAAATGCAGACAAGACGATGAAATAATGCTTCGCTCGGAAAAATTATTTGCACGCATTTTAAATCGACGTTTCTTTACTTATGCTAAGCTGGAATCGCTGTTAAAGAATCAGTCTTCTCGTTGTGTATTCTTAGAATTTCAGACTGCGTAACGGAGATTTCAGTTTCAAGTTCTCCATGCAAATATTTCGACACGAAACCACCAGCAAGTTGAATTAAATGTGTTTGTTCAAAAAGGGCTTGTTTCCATTTTGAGAAAACATTTTGCGAACGTTGAACACGAAGATGTGAAGATGAAAGGGAAACGTCGGTAAAATAATTTGGTTAAACGTGTATTTTTTTCTTCTCTTGAATCGGTTCTGCAAAATTAAATATTTTTATTGTAGCATCAAAATGGATTACAGTATTTTGCGTTTAAATCAATCATATGCTCGATTGGAGTATTTGTGTTTCGATCGGCCAAAAATTGGTTTCCTCATGAAATTGATGAAATGCTTTTCCAAAATTTTACCTTTATTGCTGTGTTTTGCACCTGCTTTTACTTTTCGTGATCTCGAGAAATGTTTTTCAAATAATTTTTTTTTTACTTTGAATTTTTCTATTTACTGTATGTTATTTTTTAATGAATTTGAAATTAAATTTTGCAGTTCATTTTATACAGCATTATACAGTAGCAGATTCTCAATCATTATAGGTCAAAATATAGAATAATGAAGATTCTGCTGTAAACTGCAATAAAAGCTTCCAATCTCCCAACTTTTGCATTAGCGTGAAAACGAGACATTATCAATATACAGTACTTTATGCGAATACAGTAAAATATAATAATTTATTTCTGTATTTTCAGACGTAATAATGGGTGAAGCGGATTATTTTCGACTGACATTCGTACAATCATGACTTTTCAAAAACACGGAAGCTGAAAATTAAACAACACAGCATTAGTTCAAATGCAAGTTTAATTCGATGACATTACACCATTTTTTCATTCAATAACTAATTGCGTCATATTATGAGTTTTTAAAGAAAAAATGCCGGCGAAACTATTTTCAAAAATAAATAGCGCATGTCAATGAATCAAGGTTTCGAAACGTTAGAAACTTGGAAATCTAAATTTGAACTTTCAGGAACTCTTAATTATAAACGTCAAATACTCATATATTTTATCACATTCATTTCAAATCTCTACGCGAAGCAGTCAGAAATTGTGGATTTTCTCTTTCATGTGAAATCGGATGTCCACAAATTCCGGCCGTAAACGGGATAAATAACGGATATTTATTGATTTGCTTCGAGGAAATAATTAAGCCAATTTAAGTAATTTGAGACGAGTTTTAAAATGTTATTCTGATTGATAGGTTAGGAAAACATTTTATTGTTCTTCAGCCAATCTTTGACGCAAATTCTTTAAGATGGAATAATCATTAGAGAAATTTTAATAAATAAAAAATGGATAAAACTTTATATGATTTTTGGGAGGACATTTTGTTGTGTAAGCGTGTGGATCTTTCGTAGATTTAAGTACAATGCAGCAATGTATACTGTATTCTTTTCATTTTACCGAGTACAGTATTTAGTGTTTAAAACTGGTTGAAGATCAATAAAATAAATGGAACCTTCTGAAATCATATTCTACAAATAGCTTGAACTTCGCCGATTTAAATCCGGGGATTTGTGTTGGATCCACGCGTCTAATATATGCTGAAAAATAGTCAATATTGACATTAAACGCATAAATCTTCAAATTATGAAAAAATTATTTATTTAAGCCTTCAATAGGTTTTGAGAGGAAGTGGTATTATTCTGACTGTAATCGCCAAAATATGAATAATAATGGGGATATATTTTTGCACATCCGTAATACGTGGGATTTTTCAAGCGTTCCGTTGGATGTTTTCGCAATCGCAGTTGCGCGAATCTTTCTGAATTTCAATGTTTTTCATTTTTTTTCAGGAGAATGTTCCCAGTTGTCAAAGTTTCCATTTCTGGCTTGGATCCCTCGGCCATGTACTCAGTGCTCCTGGAGTTTGTGCAAATTGACAATAATCGGTGAGTTATTGTGGGTGGGTTTAAACTTCATGAACTCGTGTCTGTTTTTCTCCTATCTATGTACTTTTTTTTGGTTCATGGGGTTTTATTTTCTGGAGAAAATAAGTGCATTTTTGTAACCCACGAAGAATAAAAAAAAAAAAACCGACGTTTTCGGGGGCGCATAACGAATGCCTCATATTCGAACCCCACGGGTGGCGGTAAATTCTTGGCGAAGCCCGGGGAAATTGTTTTTTTTTCTTTCTCCCTTAAATTTCAGGGTAACTGTATTTTTTGGCGTATTTGTTTCTGAAAAGAGAGGGTTTTCCGGAACCGATTTGCCATTTCGGGTTACGATGTTTTCAGCTGGTTTCCTGCGCTGAAAATAAAATATTTGAAAAATAAAAGATCCTGGGACTTTCTGGTTTGTTTGTGGTTCGACCATTCATCAAAACCCTTTTCCTGTTTTCGGGGAGCAATTTTCGAGATTTCGCTTTGATATTTCAGTTTTTATTATACAGTATACAGTACAGTACTGTATTTGTTTTTCGCCAGAAATTAAAATAACTGTGGTTTTGTTTACTGAAAGAGTTCGTTGATCTATTGTTGACTTGTCCAGCTTATTTTACAAACAAAAAGACACATTTTTGGTTTACTACTTATCATGTGGTGATTTTTTTGTACGTTCTAAAAACTATTGAGTATAATTCGTGATTATTCAATGAAAAGTTTCTCGCGATTTTTAAAAAAAGCACTGAAAAATACTAGCCAAAAATGACGCCTACGATTTTCGATGGGCTATTTCATGAACAATTCCGACTCTAAATCGTTTTCAAAGGTATTATTAGAAAAAAAAGAGGAATCATTTAAATTGTCTGCAGACGTGTACATTTTTTAATTGATTGCTTCTAAATTGAAACTTTGAATCCAGTGGATTTATTTTAATTTGTAAAAAAAATTCTCTGCCGAAGATTATTCAAGTTTTGCCATTCGAAAGCAGTCTTTTAAAAAATTTAACTCGGAATTTATTGCGTTTTTTAATGCACACTATTATTTTGGTAAAAATAAATAAAATCGAAATCAGCTTGGAATTGAACGAATTTTTAGCATTTTGGAAATCGCAGTTATTTGTTGAGTTGCTTTTCAATTTTTTTCCTAATTCCAGAATGTTCAAAATTTGGTTTAATTTTACTATTTTTTATCTTCGTTCATTTTATGTGGAGTCTTCTGTTGCGGATTTCCATCAAAATTCAAATCAAAACCACTTGAGATGTGTATGGAAATTTAAAAAAAAAGTTGAGAAGAGCTAGAGCAGAAATAGCAGTAACGCAAAATTGAATCCAGTGATTAGTTCTGTGCCATTTTCATAACGATTCCGGATTGTCTAAAATTGTCAAAGTTTGTGGAGTGAGTGAGTGAGAAATTCATGCTGAGACATCGGCAAAATTTGCGTAGTTATTTATTGAAACAATAACTGAAGGTTTTTTTTTTTATATTGGAATTACGGAAAAAGTTCTTGATCTCAAATAACCGATATTTATTCAAAATTACGACGTGATCTTGAAAATCTGTCGAACTTGATGATGTAAAATGCTTCAACTTATTTTTTATTATTTTTTGTTTGTTCGCGTGGTCGTGATTGTTTCAGGTGGAAATACGTGAACGGGGAATGGGTACCGGGTGGCAAAAGCGAACCACAACCTCAGTGTTCAGTTTACGTGCACCCGGAAAGCCCCAATTTCGGTGCCCACTGGACCAAGGACCCGGTTTCTTTCGCTAAGGTCAAATTGACCAACAAGACAAATGGCTGCGGCCAGGTGAGCCTCTCTCTTCGAACAACCTCTCCCAGCTTTCCTTTTTCCTCTCACACAAATTTAAAAAATAAAATCAGGTTTTATGAAATTTTATTGAAAGAAGAAGAGGAAAAAATAAAAATGTCGTCTCTTATTGTTTCGACCGCGAATTGCGTTCTCTCCGCTTTTAGCGCGGAAGCTCTAAAACTATATACTTGCCTTCGGATTAATTTTGCTGGTGGAGGGAAATCATCACCTTGTTTCTTGTAGGAATAAAGATAATATTTAAAAAAAAAAGTTATGAGCCCCACGCTTTTCACTGATTCTGTGCTTCGATTCGAATAATGAATACTTGGGGGGTTTCGAAGCATAAAAAATCCACCGAAAATCGATTTCAGCCAGTGAATGTTCCAAAATTTGAAGAGAAAAAAATTATTCCGAAAACGCATGTATTTTATGTTTTGTCTTGATCCAATTTGAGATTGTTTAAAATTTGAATTCACATTTATCTTCATGTACGAAGTGGCGGGGGAAGATATTTGGCTAGAAATGGACAAACAAATCCGGGTGGATGATTGAGTTTATTCAAAGTATTTTAATTGGTCGAATATTGTTTGGAATCAAGGTTTAAACACTGAAAAACATCAAACAATATTTCTTTTTCGATTCAACATTCATTGTATTCCATCCTAGTTTATCCATTTATTTGGGACTCATATGTTTTGAGATCTAGAGCCTTGACAAAAAGGATGAATGCAATTTTTTGTGGAAACGAAAACGAGGAATTATGAACATTATTGTGGTAGGAGGAAAATGTTTTTTTCTTATCTTGAATTTAGATTTTTAAAGATCGCGTTAAGGTACAAGCTAAAGTTTTAAAATTGAATCACAAAATTCTGAACTGTAAAGAGGATTTTTAAAATTTTAATCAAGATTCCAGGTGTTCTAGTTCATCTTTTTGAATTTTGTATGGAATCCAATCTACGCAGAGTCGATGAAAAGATAGAAGAGGATTTTTTGAAAACGAAAATGAACGATTATACAGTACATCCATTTGTTTTGAGAACCAATTTTTTTTGTAATAAACGCATTTTCGTTCCAATAATCATGCTTGAAATCGAGCTTTCGAAACGAAATTGCGACGAATATCACATATGAAATTTCTAAACTTAAACTCATTCCTAAATGTTTTCGTGGTTTTTATTTACTTTATGTGTTTGATGCTCGCATTGTTAACGTAATTTTAAAAATAAAAATATGATCGTGAAGCTGTTTTCAATAATCTCGTTTTCTAATTTGAATAAAATCATGCATTGAGTCAAGATTTCAAAATAAATTCCGCAAATATTTGTTTTTCTTCCTGTTTGGATTAGTATTCCTCATCCTTTGCGTGTTCTTTCCTTTTTCTCTCCAAAAATTTTTGCATGCTTGTAGAGATTTGCGTACTGTTGACAAAAATCGCATTTAACGGAAGTGAACAATTGTGCAAACGTAATTTCACGACATTTTGTTTCAATGCACTCGCATATGCTAATTTGAAAAAAAGCCATACCTTTGAATCAGCAGCAGTTAGGTTTAAAAACTCGATAATGCTGATGTACCGCATTTCTTGTCTAATTACTCGAAAAAAAATCATCGAAAAAAAGAACGAACAAATACGATTGCAGGAAGAAATACTCGCAATAATAATCGCATCATTATTTTAATTCTGAAAAATCATGCTGCGATGAATCAGTGGTCTTTTTTTTTATTATCATTAACCCATTCTGATCATTTTTATATCTTATTTGAATCAATAGTCCTCATTTTCTTGTCTGTTTCTTTTTCTTCTTATTTTTTTTTTCTCGGTCCATCTCCACATGCTGTGTCGCATATCCGGGGCGTGACGACAACAAATGAAAAAAAAAATTTGATTGTTGCGTGCTGTGTGTTTTTGTGTGTGATGGAAACCGGAACGAAAACAATCAAACAAACAAACGAACGAATGTGATTGGAGGAGGGGCAGATTGTGCTGAATTCGTTGCAAAAATACGAGCCCCGGTTGCACATAGTCGAGGTGAACAGTGGGGATCAGCGATGCATTTCTTCGCACCCATTGCCGGATACACAGTTCATCGCCGTGACTGCCTACCAGAATGAAGAGGTGAGAGGAATGAAAAAAAAGAAAGAAATTCAGTAAAAGAATAATAATCGTGTTGTGGATTCATTTGTATAATTTCTTTCGAGTGTGTGTATTTGTGTGAACTAAACTTTTTTTTAAATAAATGAACTTTTCTGTGCTGCTGGGTAATGCGTACTTACTTTCAACACCTCAACGGAGATGAAACTAAAACATTTTTTCCATTTTATGTTGTTCCTTTAGTACTACAGTTCAGCCTTGCTAAATCATTTTTTTTTTTAAGTCCTGGTCTGAATTACCTTGGAAACAATGCATTAAAAACCTCCCAAGCTCAAAGGCTTTTCCTCTAAAACCTCTATAAATCAAATTTTTTGAGGCCTTCTGGCTATTACTTTATTGAAAGAGGAAAGGAAAAAGGGATGAAAAATGGAATTTGATGTGCTTTGAAAGAATGTGAGAGACTAAATTTTTCAAATGAACCACTGTCTCCAAGTTCAGCCCCTGTCATTTTAGAAGCAATATAAGGTCCAGAATATCACCGAGCACAATTTAAAGCAATTCTTCAATGTTTCCCACAATAAAATGCTTGGTCTCATAAGTCAAATATCTACATAAATCAGAACCTCCCTTGGTCAAAACCTCCCTAAGTCAAAAAATTTTGAGGCCTTCTGGCTATTACTTTATTGCCACAGGAAAGAAAAAAGGAATAAAAATGGAATTTGATGTGCTTTGAAAGGATGTGACAGACTAAATTGGGCAAATGAACCACTGTCTCCAAGTTCAGCCCCCTGTCAACTCATTTTAGAAGCAATTTAAGGTCCAGAATATCACCGTGCACAATTTAAAGCAATTCTTCAGTGTTTCCCACAATAAAATGCTTGGACTCATAAGTCTAATATCTACCTAAATCAAAACCTCCCTAAGTCAAATTTTGTATGCCCCCATCTGAATTCTCTTAGAAACAATGCATTAAAAACCTCCCAAGCTCAATGGCTTCTCCTCTAAAACCTCCATAAGTCAAAAATTTTGAGGCTTTCTGGCTATTATTTTATTGAAACAGTAAAGAAAAAGGGATGAAAAATGGAATTTGATGTGCTTTGAAAGAATGAGAGAGACTAAATTTGGCAAATGAACCACTGTCTCCAAGTTCAGCCCCCTGTCAACTCATTTTAGAAGCAATTTAAGGTCTAGAATATCACTGTGCACAATTTAAAGCAATTCTTCAATGGTTCCCACAATAAAATGCTTGGTCTCATAAGTCAAATATCTACCTAAATCAAAACCTCCCTAAGTCAAATTTTGTATGCCCCCATCTGAATTCTCTTAGAAACAATACATTCAAAACCTCCCAAGCTGAAAGGCTTTTCCTCTAAAACCTCCATAAGTCAAAAATTTGAGGCTTTCTGACTATTATTTCATTGCAACCAGAAAGAAAAAAGAATAAAAAATGGGATTTGATGTGCTTTGAAAGGATGTGAGAGACTAAATTTGGCAAATGAACCGCTGTCTCCAAGTTCAGCACCCTGTCAACTCATTTTAGAAGCAATTAAAGACCCATAATATCACCGTGCACAATTTAAAACAATTCTTCAATGTTTCCCACAATAAAATGCTTGGTCTCATAAGTCAAACATCTATATGAATCAAAACCACCTTAAGTCAAAACCTCCCTAAGTTAAATTTTGTATGCCCCCATCTGAATTCCCTTAGAAACAAAGCATTGAAAACCTCCCAAGCTCAAAGGCTTTCCCTCTAAAACCTTGATAAGTCAAAATTTTTGAGGCCTTCTGTCTATTATCTTATTGAAGCAGGAAAGAAAAAAATGGAATAAAAAATTGAATTTGATGTGCTTTGGAAGGATGTGACAGACTAAATTGGGCAAATGAACCACTGTCTCCAAGTTCAGCACCCTGTCAACTCATTTTAGAAGCAATTAAAGGCCCAGAATATCAACGTGCACAATTTAAAGCAATTCTTCAATGTTTCCCACAATAAAAATGCATGATTCCAAAAGTCAAATATCTATATAAATCAAAACCTCCTTAAGTCAAATTGTTTACAAGGGGTATCTTGAAATTTGACCTCTAGCAATTCATCCATCCTGCAATTTGATGGTCAAAGTTGCAGCGGGAGGTTGACTTGCAATATGACCCTTCCCCTGCAATTTGACTTCTTTGGCCACTTTTTTCACATTTTTGCACTGATAACGTAGCATTACACAAAGTGTCTTGCGATTTGACCATTTTGCAATTTGACCCTGGTTTGGCAATGGATTATTATCAAATTGTGAGGTATTGCCTGTACTGGTCCCTTGAAATTTGACATTGAGAGGTTCAACTGTGATTCCTTTTCCAATGCAGTTTTGATTTATATGCTATGTTGACAACTTAGTTAACAGACAATTTCCATAGCCAATCATTTTGTGCGTGAAATATTTGCAAAGTTACGCATACTCCGCAGAGAGTGTGAAATGGAAATTTTGAAGAAAAGAAAGTAAACAGGATGTTCAGAAAACCCAAGTATATTTTTCATATGGAATCAAAAGACAGATTTGAAAATGAATATTCCTTCAGTTTAATCAGACTATGATGAGTAGAATTTTTAAAAGCAACAGTCTCTTTATTGTTTTGTCTTTTTGCATATTATTCAAGTATTTCTATGTTGTGTTTCAGGTGACAGCTTTGAAAATAAAACACAATCCGTTTGCAAAGGCATTTCTGGACACAAAGGAGAGGTCGGATTCCATGCCGGGTCGGGACATGGTCCAATTTTCTTCTCAGTGTCAATGTGAGCATATTTTCTTCTATTTTTCCCCCCTGGGCATTTTCTTCCTTTGCTAAATTTGTGCATAATTCGAATTTCTGCTTATTTGGGTTGAGTTGAAATCATGTTTTTTTTTTGCCTGCGTTTTGGCTTCAAATTTAGTAGGACGCAAATATTCAGGGGAACGAAATCAGGAGACTGAAACCACTTTCGGAACATTTTGCAGGAATGTAAAGTTTAAAAAAATGTGTTTCGCACGAAAGACTCGCATATCGCAGTGAAGAATAGCAGACCAAGTTTAGGATAACAAACTGCTTTAAAAATGAAGATATCCCCAAACCAAAGCAAAAATTGCTCAACATTTTTCATTCGAAAACGTGACCCGTGAAATCCTTTTTTTTTTTTAGTTTCAAATGGAAAGGATTTTATTATGATTAAAAATTACGTGTTGAACTAATTTTTTTTTGCATCTTGCCAATTTATTCTTAAAAAAAAAAGACGCTACAGTTTTAGACAATTATTTCGCCCCGCAAATCGATAATTTCTGCTCTAAATTTTAAATCAAGCCTTTTTCAACAATATGCCTTATTGCGATATGTCAAAGAGTATAAAAAATGTTTGGCATCTTGCCAATTTTTTCTTTAAAAAAAAAAAAAGACACCCCGTGGTTCCTGGGGGTGCCGAGCGCCGGAGGAGCAATGGGAGGCGGCGGTGGAAGCCCCGGGGTGTCTTCTGGCGGCGCCGGAGTGGCGCCTGGGCACCCGCACCACCACCACCACCACCACCACCCTCACCACCACGCAGCGGTGCACCACCAGGTGGCTGCTGGGCCAGCGGCGCCGGATCGTGGTTATCCGAGCCACCACTCTTTGAGATCCTTTCGCCATTCGCCGTACCAACCGGCGCCGGTCCGGCGCCACTCGTCCGGCATGTCGGCGCCCAATGATGGTGAGTCAGAATTTCTCATTATTATTATTATTATTATTTTCAACATTAAACTATCGCGGAAGTTTCACTTTTCTCGAATATTGCGTGAGGCACGATTTATGAGATAATGCGTCTGAATGGTCAGAAAAATTCTATTCAATAATTATATTAAAAGTTTCTATTAAATTTAAATTGAGGTTTGCTGATGCTTGTATTATTTTGTAGATTTATGATTTGGTGTTTCGTTTTTCGGTTTGGGAACCATTTATTGCTGTGGAGTAAAAAAAAAAAAAAGCTTCGACGAGGCAGTTTTTCTTTCCGGTTAAACTCTTTTTTTTTATGGCCAGAAAAGTTTATCGCTGATTATTTTTAAATAGATATTTTGCATTCGGGGTTGGAACGAATTTATATACGGCCTGTTTATATGCAACATTTTTTGTGAAGTTGGATAAAATATTGCAAATCATTGGGTTTGCTTCAGGATTTATAGACATTTCCGAAAAATACACACGTCACAGGAACCTGAATTTTTTAAACGAGTTAAATAGCGATTGAAAAATATTGAAAGCGTTTTCGAAAATTCCGCGTGTATTTTTACTTTCGAAAAATGAAAATTTGTATTTATTATCAAATAATTGAAGCAGCTCTGTTTTTAGTCGCACTTTCATACAAAGATGGCGACTATAACTGTTTCAAGAAGTTATTTTGACAGAAGCGTTAGACTGAGATCAGCTTCATTTCGAGTAAAAAGTGGAACATTTATTATTTAAAAATAAAAATAAAAATTATTTTTGTGATTTACGTAATTTTTTCTTTATTCTGACTTATGGGCCGAATACTTTTTTTTTGCGATCTTATCGAATCGGCTAAAAATTTGAACTAATTGGAAAAAATATTGTGCTCAGAAATAAAATACTATTGTTTGGGTTTCAAGTGATGAATATATTTTGGATGTTCGTTCTCGTAACAGTTTATGTTGAGGAATCTTTCAATTTAAGCATTTTCATCACACGAAGAATTTCTGTATTTTTGCACGTTTTCGGAAAATATCCTGCGAAATTTTCCGTGAAACTCTCCTTTTTTTTGGCTCAGTCCCCCGTCTTGTCTTTTGATTTCGAAATTGAAATTCTAAACCTCGGATTTTGACCAGCCGAATCAAAATTGTGTTTTGCATTTTTCTGATATCAAACTGTTTATCGTTTTTTATTATTTTAGTTTGAAGTGAGCGATTATGAGAAAAGTTTCGTAATGTGGCACTTTAAGATGCGTGTACTTTTTTTGCAAATGAACGATGACCTTGCGAAATCTTCAAATTCGGGTCGTTTCACTAGGATTATTTGGTATATTTTTTATAATTTCTTTTTTAGTTAATCGAAATTTGAGCATCAGCCCACTTGAGAGTATAGCGAGTGAATTCTGAGTCAACATCGCAGTGCTGCTAAATTTCGAAAATTTGTGACGAAGCGCTGCTAATTCAGCGTTTCTTTTCCTCCTTTTTTTGTGGTGTGCAAATTTTTCTTCAATTCAACAGATGAAGCAGATGTGCAGGGAAAGGAAATGCAAAAAAATATATGTATTCTGAACGTGGAAAAAGAGCAGAAAGGAAGTTCTCAGTCTCTATTTCTCCCGCCTAGTTGCAAAATAATTCTAGTCGTCGAAAATCTGGGATGGAAACAAAAAGGATTATCATAATTTCGGCAAAAAAAGAAGGATTTTGCTCGTATTATTTTTTGAATCAAGATTACTTTTTCGTTGCTCAAAGGAGCTTGTTTTTTTTTTCTTGGCGATTTTCAGCGTTTTTGTCATGAAATTAAGCCCGTGCAAAACTTTTAAAACTGTTTTTTATTTTGAATGCAATCTTTTTTGGGGAGTAAGCAACAAAGATGTTTGATCTTTTTCGATGGTTCACCTGATTAATCAATTAGCAACTTTTATTTTAATTTGAGTTCTTAATTTTGATGTGCTGCCATCTAACGGAAGTTTGTTGTGGCGTATTGCTTACATTACTGGTAACTTCTTTTCAGGAATTTGAATTTTCCAGAATTTTAATTACTCATTACTCAAGGGAAATTAGGGGGAATTCCCAATCGAATTGTGAGAGTTTCAAAATTTTGGAATGCAAAAAGTTTCTATTTGAAACAAAAGATATTTTGAATTTTTTTAATGAAGAAAATAAATTCATAGTGACATTTATACTCATTCAATTGATTTGAAACTCTTTTCCCTTGTGGAAATGATGTATTTCTTCAAGTTTTTGTATTATTTTATTTTAAGTCACGATGATGTTTGTTATGAAAATAATTCTGGAAAAAATTACTGGTTTCCGCGGAAGGGCTTGTATTTATCAAGCATTGCTTTCAAAAATTGTGAGAGTTTCAAATTTTTGGAATGAAAAAAGTGTATGTTTCGAAAGAAAGACATTTTGAATTATTTTGAACATGAGAAAAACCACTTTATACAATAGTGACATCTACTCATTCAACGTAATTTACAACTTTTTCCAATTGTGGAATTAAGTATTTCTCCAAATTCTGTATCATTTTATTTTATTTCCCGATGATGTCGTTATGAAAATAAATTTTAACTGATGAAAATGATGGAAACTCTGTCAGTCTATCTATTGGGAATTTCCCGCCTAATTTCCCTTCCTCATATATTGTACTGTATCAAGTCTCCCCGAGTAATTAAAATTCGGGGAAATTAAAATTCCGGAAAAAATTACCGGTTTCCGCGGAAGGGCTTGTATTTATCAAGCATTGATTTAAAAATTGTGAGAGTTTCAAAATTTTGGAATGAGAAGAAAGATTCTATTTGGAAAGAAAGACATTTTTAATTTTTTTTAATTAAGGAAAATCAATTTATAGTGACATTTATACTCATTTAATTGATTTGAAACTTTTTTCCCTTGTGGATTATTACATAAAGAGGTTTAAGACATTATAAAATAAAATAAAGGGCTACTACAGCAATACTTTTATTAAAAATTGACTACGTGTTTACTACCTTTGAGACAGTGAGAAAGATAACCCTTAAAGGGCGGCCTAATTTCCCTTCCTCATATATTGTACTGCATAATAAGGTCTCCCCGAGTAATTAAAATTCGGGGAAATTAAAATTCCGGAAAAAATTACCGGTTTCCGCGGAAGGGCTTGTGTGTGCTTTTCTCGGCCGTTGGGACTGGACGCGGTTTTGATCAGGAACAAAAGGCGTGTGGCCCGGGTTTGTCCACTTTATTACTCTCCTGGTTGGACGAGTTTCCTTTTGTTTTCTAATTCTTATTCACCACCACCACCACCACCACCTACCCCATATATATATACTTTTTTTTTAAGTCGTCTTCTTTTGCGTCCCCTATATATAAGTTTTAATCCCCCTTTTTGCTATTCTTTTTTTCGGGGCGAGGGAATTGCGATGAGGATTCTTGGCGACGTGGAAAATGGTGGGGAGAGGGATAAAATTGCTGAGGAATGTCTGGGTATAATATATATGGAGAAGGGGGCCTATTTTTCTTCATTTGCTTTATTTTTTGAGGGTAAAATTTTGGGTGTTTCTTGAGAGCTTTTCTTCTTTTTTTTTCAAGCTAGAGGAAAATTTATGGAAATCATCTCGATTTTTTTGGGTTGTTGGCAAGAGAAGGACTTTTTGGGAATCCTTTCTGTCTCCGATTTTCGGAAGAATTTTTTTTTTTTTTTTTTGCGTTGTGTTTTTAGATTCAGTGAATGATGTATAGGCGAGGTTTTGTCTGCGATTACTCTGTCCTTAAATACCCCTTTTACCAAATAAAAAAGCACAGAAAACTCCTCTTTATAATAGCACACTAAGTTAGAGGTCCGCTGCCGAAAATGCCTAAAAATATAAATGCCTTTTAATTAAAATTGCGAAAGAAATGT
This sequence comes from Notodromas monacha, assembly GCA_905338405.1. Classification (NCBI taxonomy): domain Eukaryota; kingdom Metazoa; phylum Arthropoda; class Ostracoda; order Podocopida; family Cyprididae; genus Notodromas; species Notodromas monacha. Next base: position 40,155 of record CAJPEX010000723.1, read on the forward strand.
GTACTGCATATTATGTAAACACGTGAATGGTCAAACGCAATTATCGGTAATCGATAGTTGAAATTTTTTTCAAAAATTTCGGATCATTTACTGGTAAAAATGAATGGTATACTTTGGGTCACGTGCAATTTAGAATTGCGCTCGACAAATTTTGCGGAAATGAAGTCCTTCGATTAAAATTTGCTCAAAGATTATTCAATCTTTTTAAAATGCAGTGATTTTATTTTATTTCATTGATGTCGTCAAGTGATTTTACGTTGTACAGTATCCCATAATTTTTCGCATTGTTTCAAGAAAAAAATTGCACAAGCCAAAGATCGAATTGAGAAAACGGCGTTTTCGGATGATTTCTTTTTTCCGATTGGACTGAAATAAAAAATGGAAATGTTTTCGGCATTTTGAATATATATAGGAGGTTCTGAGATCTTTTAAACATTTTAAATGGAATCCTTTTTCCTATCGCTTAATTTTGTTATTAGCATTTGAAGAATAGGCCGAAAAACTTTCAGAAAGCTTCAATTTTGGTTCCTAATTTGTATTTTCAGACTATGCTCATTTCCGGCGATGAAAAACATTTTTCAAACGTCCGTTTTTATCTTTTCACTTCTCTCGTCTGACAGATTAAAAAACGACAAATGTTCTGAATTCAAATCTATTTTTTCTGTCGGGAATTTCCAGATTAAAACTTCAAAGAGCGAGAGATAGAGAAACAGTGCTTTGATAAAGCGATTTTTCTTATTCAAATCTGTAATTTTTTTCTCTCTGTCAAATCCTGATAAACACCACATAATGTGTAAAAAAAATGTTTTCCTTGAATCATGGGTTTTGAATGATGATCTTCGAGGACTGGAAAATGAACGGAAAAGTCCAATTACGATAATTTTTTTTTTCTCGTGGTTTTTGCATTTGTGACAAACATGGAAGGAAGCTTTCCTCGCCTCTTCTTCTTCTTCCAGTTTTCAGGCTTGCTAAATTTGAAGAAGGTCATTTCGTAGAAGTCTCATTTTTCTTTCCCCTGATCATACTCGCCAAATTTTTCTTTCTTTCTGCAAAAAACGTCCAGGAAGTCCTGAAATTTATATTTCCTCGCTCCCGAGTCCCGCAATAACTGTTCCACTCGCAAGTGAAATAGAAACAAAATCATGACCTAAAGGGTTAATAATACCGAAAAAGCCCTTCCCACCCACGCAACTAACCTTTCTTTGCTAAAAATAAATAAATGAAATGGGCCAAAAAAAAGGAATAATCCGGGGGAGGGCAAAAGAAACCCTGCTGGGGGGGACTTGGACCAAACCTCGCTTCGGTGTTGGCACTGGAAAAAAAAAGAACCTTCTCCCTGAGTCTCGGAATTTTGGCACAGAACACTTGTGCAAGTCGTTCGGCGCTATTTCGAAACAAGGAATGAAATATTCGTGAACATTTTACGAGTGAAATGCAGAATTATGCGACAATTTTATGGCAAATTTTCTTTATTGGTAGGACTGCGACTTGATATTTAATTTTCTTTATTGGTAGGACTGCGACTTGATATTTAATTTTCTTTTTTTTTAATCTTGTCAATTTGAGGTATTGAATCTCAGTTGATAAGATTTCCTCTCCGCTTTTTTTCTCCCTTCCCGAGTAAATTTTTTTTTGAGTTGCGAAGAAACATCCTTGAAAAAAAAATTAAAGTTGACTTTGAAAATGTCGTGACATCGTTTTGTGAAGATGACAAAATTTATTTCATGTTTTTCATCGATTTTCTCCAAGTATTTCCATTGTTCTAATCTGTTTAAAAGCGTCAAAGGCATTATATAAAAATCTACTTCACAAAAGTATACCAGAAGAAATGCGAAATTTTGGCTGGAAGATCTGGTTTCCATCATCATTTCCAAAGTGAAACTATTATTTTCCACGTCTTCCAATGATGGTTAACCATGTTTTTTTCAAGTTTTTCCTCTATTTTTTTTCAAAAAGTGAAACAACGGAAAAGACTCATGGATAATTTTCATTTTGTCCCTGAACTGAAGACGACTTCGCTTTATTTCCAGGAATCTGAAAATATTTTAAATTATTGTCGATTGGTTAGAGTTATTTTTATATAATACAGTATATCAGAAATAATTTCGAGTCTCGTAATAAGTTACTTTATTTTTCTTGAGTTTTGAAGGAAATTCATCCAAAAAATTAACAAATCAATCAACGCAGCAAGTTCATAGTCCAACTTTCAGTAAATTCAATTTCGGAAATTTTATAATTGAAATTGAACGTCCGTGGGGGGAAAAAAGCCATTCATTTCAAAAAATTTCGGATGATTTTAAATTTTAACATAAATGCATATGTTCGTGTTATTTCAGCGAGAAATTTCCTAGCAAAAAATTTATAAAAAACTATCTGCACAAAATTATTTGCAAATTTTATCATTCCCTCAAAATGTAATTCAACAAAAAATATATGATTTTTCCAAATTTTTTATGCAGATCCTTTTTTTTTGCGGAAAGATTCCCAACAAATTTTTGCATTTGCGCAAAAAATTGGCGCGGATTTCAACTTCTTGGATGTGAAAAGGTACCCCAACACGACTAGAAAGTCATGCGTGTAAAATAGCAGGTCTTTCGCCCCTTTTGTTTAACCCCCCACCCAAGACACTGCGAATTTCTTCCTCTTTTTGCGTAATTCGTGCAAATCTACCCGATTCCTTTTTGCCATTTTTTTTTTTTGGCAAAGCTTGATAATAACGGGATTCGGTTCTCGGTTGCCGGAGAAACACACGGTCTCCTGACACGCGCGCAACATTTTCGCGGAAATGAGGGTGCAAAAAAAAAAAAGAAAAGGGAGGAGTTTGCCAAAATAAAAATGAGCGTGGTTCATTCTCCCGCCCACGTCTGGTTCGTGCGCCGAATAAAAATTTTTTTTGCACACACATACACACACACACACACATAAAAAGAAGGTAAACGAGTGCAGATTAAACATTAGCCGTCTGCTGGAATTGTTGAGCCCGTATTTTTTTTTGGCAGCACGGAACATATATATTGGCATACGCCATTCACAAACGTTCCAGTTTGAAGGCAAGTGTGTGGTTTGCACACGTAAATCTTCCGAGTCCGAAGGACGATTTTAATTGCTTGAGCAAACTTTGATAATTTGCATGATTGAGCCGTTAGTTCATTTACTGCATTTATCATTAATTAAATTCGACGAATCGAGGCGCAAAAAACGATGTTATCCAAAAACCCAACGAAATATATTTTCTTATTTACCAAAAAGAACTATTTCAATTCAATCTTTTCGAATAATTGAAAAGCTTCAATCATGTGGTTTTACTGGATGGTTTTTAATTATTCAATAGCTTCTTTCTCCCGCAAAAAAAATCCTGAGGAACTGAAGATGCTTTCTTTTAATAATGCACGTAAATATTTTTGCCCGAAGAAGGCTTTTAATTGCTTGAGTAAAACTTCGATGACGTTTAAAGTTGTACGATTGTCAATATTTCATCGCTGGATTTTCGATTGCTAAATTTTTCGGGTTGCTGCAAGAAATTCCGGGAAAAAAACTGTGATTAGAATCCATTTACTTTTTTATTTCTGGGAAAGTTGGAAAAAATTTTTAAAAAATTCTAAACTTGGAATCTTGAAAATGTTATTGATTTTATGGGATTTTATTCTGTAGAAATTATTATATTTTGCGCATAACATTCGCAAGAGTTGAATATATTATTTCGGGGGTTAAGAATTGATCAATGTATTCACGACAAGTTGCAGAACTTAGTGAAAAATGTGTTTCTTAGACAAATAACTCGTGTCCGTAAATTTTAAATTGATGAGATTCAAAGCGGATTTTTTTAAAGTCAGCATTTGAACCTTACGAAAACGGCTTCTTGTTCAAAATTATGGACTTTTGAATCTTTGGAATATCTGTTTTCATAGAGATGAACTTTTCTTCGCAAATTTCATCTTTGGAGGTTCATGTTGACAAGTTTTAAAAAATTGAAAGTCGCATTCAATTTTTTGTCCTTGGAGAGTTTGAAATTTTAAAAAATGCATTCAGAATTTAAGGCGATGAGCGACATGCAGTAAACGTTATAATTTTTTTGACGAATAATAACTTTATTCTACGAATTTTCTGCGAAAGGTTTAAAACATTCATCTAACGTTTTGAGCACGGAAGGATTTACATAAATTTATTATTTTCAGAGAGTTTGAAGCTTGAAAATTTATTTATGTTTTCAAATTTGGTGCTTCTGTTGCTGAAATTCAAATTTTAGAGTCCCAATTATCAATCCCATTGAATCTAATTTTTGTTCATGCAGTTGAAAGTTTGGAAATATGCTCAGGTTTCAAAATTATGCAAATCGTTGTGTTGAAAGTAATCATAAATCGACGTGTAACTCTTCTTTTGTTGCAAAATTTTACGGAGAGCTTCAATTTTGTTTCTCTTCTTGGAATTTTTTTATGGTTTTAAGAGCCGGAATTTTATATGTTGAGGTGAATAATTTTTCGTCTGTTTCGAGAAAATTTCTCAGTTTTCTTTTGAGGATTTTCAAGCTTTAAACTCTCTTGACGGTTTGAAGCTTGAAATTTTGTTTATAGTTTCAAATGTTGTGCTTCTGTAGCTGAAATTCAAATTTTGAAGTCCCCCAACTAGCAATTTAATTTAATTTCATTTTTATCATTCAGTTTAAAGTTTGGACATATGCTCAGGTTTTAAAATTATGCAAATCTTTGTGCTGAAAATAAATCATAAATCGATCTGTAGCTATTTTTTTTGCAAAATGTTGGGGAGAACTTCAATTTTGTTTCTCTTCTTGAAAAATTTTGTCATGGTTTCAGAAGCCGGAATTTTTGATGTTGAGGTGAATATATTTTTTTTCTGTTTCGAGAAAATCCCCTACTAGTTTTGTTTTGAGGGCAATATTGTCAAGCTGCTGATTTGTTTCGAAACTTTTTTCGGCTGGATTCTGCCTTTCACGGGGACAATACATCCATCTCGTGACCCGAGAAAGAAATTTAAAAATATCGACCGAGTGCCGAAACTGTCAAGTTTTCCGCAGATTGACAATTAGCCGGAAAAAAAAAAGTTGGAGGGCTCGATTTCACCAGCGATTCGGCATTTCTCTCGCCTCGATAATCATTGATGAATTAATTGATCGCAACATCGACGCTGTGCATCAATTATTGACGCGTCCGTAACGACGATTTCGAATTTACATCGAAAATTTTGTTTTGTTTAAATCTCTCTCTCTCTCTCTCTCTTCTCGATGTCAAAATCGATCCGAGAAAACGACTTGAGCTACTTTTCCCGTGCGAAAAAGAATAATGGCACATATGCACAGCACGAAGGACTCGGAAGAGTTTTTTTCGCGCCTCCGGTTATGTTTTTGCGATAATAGGCATCACGAGAGGTGTTTGTTTCAAAATGCTGTGCGAAGTTTGTGCAGTTATATACCGTATATATACTGTAGTTGAAAATAGCATTGAGGCAGGAAAAAAGAAGGTCGGAAGTTGTCAAGGATGTGCCTTTGTGTTATTTATTAGGCGATTGCCCGCGATTTAAACAGGAGAGAACTGCTAATAATGAGAAGTTTCAATTATTTATGATTCATGCACAATATTATTTGACACGGAATTTTTGGTGGGTTTTCAATGAATTGATTTATTTTTTACTTATTCGTGTATTTTTTTTAAATTTGTAGTAATGATCTTGACGAGATTGGGAAAGTTGAAAATAAGTGTGGGGGTTTTTTTTTTGCAACATCATCTGAAGCTTGCAACAACAACAAGAAACGGCCAGATTTCAAAAAATAAGGAATATTTCTTAACTCAGAATATCGTTAATTTTATGAAAATGCAAATTTCTCTGCAGATTTAATCTCGGAAGGTTCATCGTTATTGGCAAGCTTTAAAAATTCAATTTGAATTAAATGACGAATCCCATAGATTGAAAACCCCTTGTGCTTTGCATAGAATTTTTTTTTTCGAAGTATCCATTTTAAAGATTCAAACTTTTTCTCTGCAAAATTTTCACAGCATAAGAAGGAATTTGATGAAGGAAGAAAATGGAGATGTTTGGGTTTTTACCTGATTTCTTTGGGAATTTTTCTAGCTATTTCTTTCAAGGGTTCGGGATTTGTTTTTGAGCAATTGCTGCGCGAGGATTGTTTTTCGAATTTTTGAACAATCCATTTTAAATATTTAAAATGTTCTCTGCAAAATTGCAACAGCACAGGAAGAAATCGATGAAGAACGAAATGAAGATGTTTGGGTTTTTAGTCGATTTCTTCGCGAAATTTTCTAGCTATTTCTTTCAAGGGTTCGGGACTTGTTTTTGAGCAATTGTTGCACGAGGATTGTTTTTCGAATTTTTGAACTATACATTTTAAATACATAAACTTTTCTCTGCAAAATTGATGAAGAACGAAATGGAGATGTTTGGGGTTTTTGCCGATTTCTTTGCGAATTTTTCTAGCTATTTCTTTCAAGGGTTCGGGACTCGTTTTTGAGCAATTGTTGCACAAGGATTGTTTTTCGAATTTTTGAACTATCCATTTTAAATATTCAAACTCTGCTCTGCAAAATTTCAACAGCACAGGAAGAAATGGATGAAGAACGAAATGGAGATGTTTGGGTTTTTAGCCGATTTCTTCGCAGTTTTTTTTCTTTTTCAAAGTTTCGGGACTCGTTTTTGAGCAACTGCTGCACGATAGGATTTTTTTCTTCAAATTTTCGAAGTGTTCATTTCGAAGATTAAATTATTTCTCTGCAAAATTTCCACAGCACAGGAAGGAATTGATGAAGAACAAAATATAAATGTTTGGTTTTTTAGCCGATTTCTTCGAAGTTTTCTGCCTATTTTTTTCAAGGGTTCGGGACTCGTTTTTGAGAAACTGCTGCACGAGGATTTTTTTTCTCGAATTTTTCGAAGTATGCATTTCAAAGATTCAAACTTTTTCTCTGCAAAATTTTCACAGCTTAAGAAGGAATTGATGAAGAACGAAATGGATATGCTTGGGTTTTTAGTCGATTTCTTTGCGAATTTTTCTAGCTATTTCTTTCAAGGGTTCGGGACTTGTTTTTGAGCAATTGTTGCACGAGGATTTTATTTCTCTTTTTTTTTGCAAAAGGTTCGATGTGTGGCCTTTTTCGGGGGGCAGCACTTTCAAATGCAGACAGGAGGCCAATTTTATTGCTTCTTCAAAAACCTAATGCTTCGTGTTTGCGTCCCAAGGGGTTTTCCCTGGCAGTTACAAGAACCTTCTTCGGAATGATAAAGTTTAAAAAAAAATTGGCACCTTTTTTTCTCGTTGTTGTTCCGCGGAAGATTTTTATTGGAAGCGGGATTTCCGAATCAATGGGGAATGAAAGGCTCAAGGGACACAAATTTGCCTTCTTACCCATGTTTTCGGTGTCCGTGGGAAAAAGAAAACCCGTCCTCTTTTTTTTTTTTATTATAGGGCAGAACTTTTTTTCTGTGAAAAAAAATGAACTTTCGTCGCGTAAATGACACGGTTTTTTGTCCAAAAAATTGACATCAGACGTTTCACCAGAAATTTGCGGCATGCAGGAGAATAATGCAAATTTATTTTCCGGAATAATACACTACGGACTGTGTTGAATCAATTGTTGATTAATATAAGGGAGACATTTTTAAAACGATAAATTTTCTAGTACTTAAATTACTGCGACTCGGTCGGCAATTTTTCGGAAGAGAAAATATGAAATAATTACGCTTCACTTCCGAGGTTCTTTTTTCTGTATTCTGTATTCTGGAATTGGCGACTTGCATTTGTGCCAAAAAACGTCTCTTCCATTTAATAAATTCCGCGAGTTCTTTATTGTTCGAAAGATTGCGCGAAAAAAAGTCTTATTGCGACTAACGTTTAAAAATGGAGTGAAATAATATCGCGTTCAAGGAAAGATGCTTCTTACATTTCTCGTTTTTAAAAATCCCGGTCCAACTGATGGAACTTTACAAGTAACCCCTGGGTTTAGAAAGCAAGAAGAAGGTTTAGAACCGGGCAACGCCTTAAGATTCGCGCACCTTAACACATTTTTAAAGGGACGTAAGGCTAGATCAAAAGCAGCACGAAGAAAAGGAGCAAACGTGAACATATTTGCTTATTTTTACACGCATTAGGTTTTTTTTGGTTATCGTTATATAGGTGCTTTTATTTTATTTCATTTTATTGTTCTTTATCCTCATCCGGTTTATATTAAAAAAAAAAAATTCAGAAACGCCTGGCAGGAATTTACCGGCAATAAATATTTGCCCGCGGCCGCGTTTCCGGATTGTGCTCCCGAAACAACGGGATTTTTGTTTTTTACATTTATTGTTTGATCCCGTCTTTAGTTGATTTTTTTTCCTGCCGGGATCTGAAAAAAGGATTTGTTTTTTTGCGAGAATATTTGACGGGAGAGACGCTTTTTTATAGAGTCTCAAAATTTCAAGTTCAGTCAATTTTAATATAGGTTTCAATGTCCATTTCTATAACGAGATTCTTCCGTACTTGATTTTTTTTTTGAGTTGGGGAATTTCGTTAGGTTTTGTTGCTACAAAAATTGTATAAATTTAGACAATTGTTGACTTTAGTCCATGCTGGTTTGAAGAATATGTCGGCGATAAATTCGGTTTTATTTGTACCTAAAATGAAAAAGCTCCTGAAACAAAGGGATTTTTGTTTTTTACATTTATTGTTTGATCCCGTCTTTAGTTTTTTCTTGCTGGGATCTGAAAAAAGATTATTATTTTTTTGCGAGAATATTTGACGGGAGAGACGCTTTTTATATTGAGTCTCAAAATTTCAAGTTCAGTCAATTTTAATATAGGTTTCAATGTCCATTTCTTTAACGAGATTCTTCCGTATTTGAATTTTGCTGCGGGTTCTGGAATTTATTTTTTTGAGTTGGGGAATTTTCTTTAGGTTTTGTTGCTACAAAAATTGTATAAATTAAAAAAAAAATTGTGGAGATGGTTTGAAGAATATATCGGCAAGAAATTGGGTTTTATTTGTAGCTAAAATGAAAAAGCTCCCGAAACAAAGGGATTTTTGTTTTTACATTTATTGTTTTATCCCGTCTTTAGTTTTTTTTCCTGCGGGGATCTGAAAAAGGATTACTGTATTATTTTTTTGCGAGAATATTTGACGGGAGAGACGCTTTTTATATTGAGTCTCAAAATTTCAAGTTCAGTCAATTCTATAGTACAGGTTTCAATGTACAGTACATTTATATAAAGAGATTCTTCCGTACTTGAATTTTGCTGCGGGTTCTGGAATTTATTTTTTTGAGTTGGGGAATTTCGTTAGGTTTTGTTTCTACAAAAATTGTATAATATGAAAGAAAACTGTGGAGTTTGGTTTGAAGAATATATTGGCAAGAAATTCGGTTTTATTTGTAGCTAATGAGAAAAATGTGTAAAATGTGTACATTTTAACTAATGTGTAAAATGAGAAAAAAAAACAGGGAAAATCGGCGCAAAAAAAAAAAGCAGCTCCGACTGATATTTTTGCAAAAACATTTCCCATTTTCTGTACTTATCGGCATATGTTGAATACTGTACTTATCGGCATATGTTTGAATTGATGATCTTGCAAACCAGAAATTTGTGTCACTTTAAAATTATTCCAACTGTTTGAAAATTTTGTTGGGGGAAACTGACGATGAAAACCATCATCGCAAGACTCGCGAAAAGTTTTCAATGCAAATGCTTCGTCCATTTTTCATTCTCTCGATTCATTTATTTATTTTTTTCACTTATATTATTTGCAGGATTATTTCACACTCAAGACGGGTTGGCAACAGTTGATGGAAGCAATAAATTTCACGGGGTTTCCAATTTGCTGCATGAAACTTGGAGTCCCAGTGCGGCTTCTAATCTAGGATGGACGACTACTATGACGTCCATGACCCATAACCAGGTTAGTATCAAGCATTTGCTTTTTGATCGTCTTATATGAATATGCGAAAATTTTGAGCATGCGGAGTTTGAAGCGACATCTACGCGGTCCGAAGAAAACTTTGGAGCGCTCGTTCAATTGAACCCCCACGCGCTGCATCCGTTATTTTTTCGTCTGTTCTATTATTTTGTCGGTGTAACTGGTACAATGCTACAAAAAATAAAACACATGTGAAGAGATTTTTTTTTAATTATAATAATTGAAAGAAGACTGGATGAGCTCAACATGAACTTTTTGGGGTAATCGTCACCTGCTCGAGCGAAAGTCGAGCAATTTCAAGGCTTTTCCATGCGGTGGATTTCATTTTTTTTTTTTATCATTTATATTCAAACGCAAATTCTGAAGGACATACTGTGTTCCACTTTTGGATCCAGAGCACGGAAGATTGGAACCAAATAATTATAGTAGATTAAAAAATTAATCTAAAGATTGGAACCAAATAATTATAGTAGATTTAAAAATTAATCTAAAAAACCATGTTTTCAAAAAGCAAAAAATAACCTTAAATGTGGTGTGCATCTATTTCATTTGTATTTCACTTCTTCCCAACAATCTCCATGCGCACCACGTTTAAGGTTATTTTTTGCTTTTTGAAAACTTGGTTTTTTAGATTAATTTTTTAATCTACTATAATTATTTTATTCTTTTTAAAAAATATTCTTAAAATTTATTTTTTCACAAAAGATTGCATTGTCATCAGTTTCTAGGCTATCCTGAAAGTTTCAGCTTGATAGCTAGTCGGGAAGTGAGTNAAATCTTGGCCCGTTGCGGAATTCTAAGCGCGTGGAATTGTGTAAAAATTTCCCTGCATTCCGATCTAGTTTTCGTCGTGCTTCTTTTCCTCGTTTGCACTTGTATAAACGAATAAAAATGTGCGTAGGTTTTTGTTTTTTATGGGTTATCGTTGTGTAGGTGCTTTTATTTCATTTCATTTTATTGTTCTTTCCTCATCCGGTTTTTATAAAAAAAAAATTCAGAAACGCCTGGCAGGAATTTACCGGCAATAAATATTTGCCCGCGGCCGCGTTTCCGGATTGTGCTCCCGAAACAACGGGATTTTTGTTTTTACATTTATTGTTTGATCCCGTCTTTAGTTGATTTTTTTTCCTGCCGGGATCTGAAAAAAGGATTTGTTTTTTTGCGAGAATATTTGACGGGAGAAACGCTTTTTATAGAGTCTCAAAATTTCAAGTTCAGTCAATTTTAATTTAGGTTTCAATGTCCATTTCGATGACGATCGAGATTCTTCCGTATTTGAATTTCGCTGCGGGTTCTGGAATTTATTTTTTTGAGTTGGGGAATTTCGTTAGGTTTTGTTTCTACAAAAATTGTATAAATTAAAAGAAAATTGTGGAGATGGTTTGAAGAATATATCGGCAAGAAATTCGGTTTTATTTGTAGCTAAAATGAAAAAGCTCACGAAACAAAGGGATTTTTGTTTTTACATTTATTGTTTTATCCCGTCTTTAGATGTTTTTTTTTCCTGCGGGGATCTGAAAAAGGATTATTATTTTTTTGCGAGAATATTTGACGGGAGAGACGCTTTTTATAGAGTCTCGAAATTGCAAGTTCAGTCAATTTTAATATAGGTTTCAATGTCCATTTCGATAACGAGATTTTTCCGTATTTGAATTTTGCTGCAGGTTCTGGACTTCATTTTTTTGAGTCGGGGAAGTTCGTTAGGTTTTGTTTTTACAAAAATTGTATAAATTAAAAGAAAATTGTGGAGTTCGGTCCGTGGTTTGAAGAATACTGTATATCGGCAAGAAATTCGGTTTTATTCGTAGCTAAAATGAAAAAGCTCCCGAAACAAAGGGATTTTTGTTTTTTACATTTATTGTTTTATCCCGTCTTTAGTTTTTTTTTCCTGCGGGGATCTGAAAAAGGATTTTTTTTTTGCGTGAGAGCCGGTTTTATAAAGTCTCAAAATTTCAAGTTCAGTCAATTCTATAGTACAGGTTTCAATGTACAGTACATTTATATAACGAGATTCTTCCGTACTTGAATTTTGCTGCGGGTTCTGGAATTTATTTTTTTGAGTTGGGGAATTTCGTTAGGTTTTGTTTCTACAAAAATTGTATAATTTGAAAGAAAACTGTGGAGTTTGGTTTGAAGAATATATCGGCAAGAAATTCGGTTTTATTTGTAGCTAAAATGAGAAGAAAAAAAAAACCAGGGAAAATCGGCGCAAAAAAAAATGCAGCTCCGACGGATATTTTTGCAAAAAAATTTCCCATTTTCCTTCAATACTGTACTTCTGGCATGTGTTTGAATTGATGATCCTGCAAACCAAAAAGTTATGTCACTTTAAAGGTATTCCAATTGTTTGAAAATTTTGTTGGGGGAAACTGACGTGAAAAGTTTTGTATGCAAATGCTTCGTCCATTTTTCATTCTCTCGATCCATTTATTTATTTTTTCACTTATATTATTTGCAGGATTGTTTCACACTCAAGACGGGTTGGCAACAGTTGATGGAAGCAATAAATTTCACGGGGTTTCCAATTTGCTGCATGAAACTTGGAGTCCCAGTGCGGCTTCTAATCTAGGATGGACGACAACTATGACATCCATGACCCATAACCAGGTTAGTATCAAGCATTTGCTTTTTGATCGTCTTATATGAATATGCGAAAATGTTGAGCATGCGGAGTTTGCAGCGACATCTACGTGGTCCGAAGAAAACTTTGAAACGCTCGTTCAATTGAACCCCCACGCGCTGCATCCGTTATTCATTATTTTTTCTGTTCTGTGATTTTGTTGGTGTAACTGATGCAATGATAAAAAAATATACAAGTGAAGAGAATTTAAAAAATATACAATTTTTGAAATATTGATGAGCTCAACATAAACTTTTCGCGGTAATCGTCACTTTCTCTAGCGAAAGTCGAGAAATTTCAAGGCTTTTCCATGCGATGGATTTCATTTATATTCAAACGCAAATTCTGAAGGAACATACTGTGTTCCACTTTTTGATCCAGAGCACGGAAGATTTAAACCAAAAAACGCTGCATCCTTCAAAACTGGATGATTTTCGAAAACAAAACATTTTTGTTTTTTTTTAATCGTGGAGAAAAGGTTTGTTGGCGCGTTTCCGCAGACTTTTGAAAATGCCCTTGGGCTCAGTGTCCCATGCAGAGAAAATTGTAGTTTGTCGCTGATTCTTTCGGATCTTGTAACTCGAAAAAAAAATATATAACTATTGAATAAGAAAATATTCTGAAAGAGAAATAATAAATGTAAGCATGCACGACGTGGTCGCACACGCGTAACCGAGCCTGCCGTGTCACAACTGGGCGAGAAAATCGACACCTTTTTCTTCTCCCTCTAGTAGTACAGAAATCGGAACTTTCAGTCTTCTTTTTTTTATAAATCTAATCTTCTCGCAATTTTTAAGATTCGTTGTAGGTTATCCTTGGCTCGGGGAGAGATTAAATATATAAAAAAAAAAGACGTGAGAGGAAGAGACGAGGAAGCGAATGAATGGTTGAATATTTTCGCCTTGCGCCTTCGTGGATCATGGCTGTTATTCCTCGCTTTTGACCTTTTTTTGTTTTTGTTTTCCTCACTGTATTTTCTTGAAATACACATCTACGAAAAGGATTATATTTTGATGAACTATCCACAAAAAAAAAAGTATGTATTTTATTTCCGTCGGGGTTTTTTGAAAGAAGTCGTATAAATGTGGGTCAAGAATATGATGTGGGTGTCGAAGCGTAGGTGAATGTTTATTTTAAGGTGCGACGAAAGACACGATTTTCTGGGGTTAGCATGATCTAAAAAAGAATGAGTTACGAAATGTTCGCCATTTTTTCTTCATTTTAGTAACTTAGATTCCAGGTGCTGATTATAGATTAAAAGTACTGCATCACGGAGTAATTTTAAGATTTTTAACTGAAAAAAGATCGGGAGTTGAATAATTTGATGGATTATTTTTCTACGGTTTTAATCTTGTTTGTCTTTTTTGTTCGGAGAAAAAATATAATGTATGTAAATATATTAAGCGAATGTTAATTTTAAGGTGCGACGAAGATAATCTGACGATTTCGTGGGGTTAACATCGTCTGGAAAAAGATTTACGAAATATTCGCCACGTTTCGTTTATTTTTTTTTCGAAAGATCGGCAGTTGAATAATTTGATGGAGTATTTTTCTGCGGTTTAAATCTTGTTTGTCTTTATTTTCGGAGATTATAAATATATTAAGCGAATGTTAATTTCGAGGTTCGACGGAAGAGATCTGATGATTTTGTGGGGTTAACATCGTCTGAAAAAAAATAGTTCGCCATTTTTCTTAATTTTTTATAAAGAAAATTTCATATGCCGATTATATATAGAAAACATCACGAAGTCCTGCAGAACCTTGAAGATTTTTGCCAGAAAAAAATATTCTATGCATAACTTTGTTAAATAATAATGGATTATTTTTCTGCGGCTTTAATACTTTTTTAAAGAATTTTTTGTGTGACTCTTTTGTCTTGAAACAATTTTGTTTTGTCTTTTTTTTGCAGGTGTCCCCTTGTGGACCTATTTCATCGCCAATACCTTATCATCAGTGGCAGGGGCTCGATATGACTCCACTTGCGATCTCCACACCACCACCAAGCACCATTTCTGGTAATTATACACCTTTGAGTGGTACTGCAGTGGGTTCCGCTTATAACGAAAGACCCGTTCAGCGAAAATAACGCATTACAAAATGTATTCTGGAAGGGGGGAGTTTACAAGAGAAACATACAATTTTTGAAGGCTAAGAAGAACATTGCGAAATAAGTTGTATAGTTAAATAATTGAATTAAATGTTATTTTTTCATTACAACATTTGTGCAAAACAAAAGTATCATCCTGGAATGAAATAATTATTTGTCATGCAATTGTGTCAGTTTGCATTTCAAACCCAAAAATGTTTGAAAATGACTTGTTGAATCATTCACAGTTTTAATGTATGTTAAAACTTTGTATGACTCCCTGAAATGGATCAAGATTTCAAAATTTGTTATTCAGGAAAGATGTGTACAGTGAGACCCCAAGATGCGGACGTAATTGGTGCATCAAGAGTGTCCCTAAGTTGAAATGTCCCTGAGTCAAGTCTCATTTTCCCTTAGACTTCCATTATATAATTTTTAATTGGTGTTTCATGTACTGTACAAAATACTCAGCATAATTCCATGAAAATAAAAATTGTCTCCCAATTTAAACTGATTCCAATCCATATATTTCAACACAATATGGGCATTTGGGGAATTTAATACTGATACCTCTGTACAGTACATAGAAATATTGGCATTCTCTGTAAAAAAAAAATAACATTCAAGTTAAAAAAGAGAGAAGGAAGTCCCCTCTATGCTGGAGGTAATTTTTTTAAATTAGCTAAATGGATGGTAAATTGGTGAGAGAAAATCTATGCTGGAGGTAATTTTTTTAAATTTGCTAAATGGATGGTAAATTGGTGAGAGAAATGCCCAAGAACTTTTCTCACATCAATTTCATGGTTGGAAATATCTGTTTCTTGTAATTTGGCCTGAAATGTATTTACAATTTTATAACAAAATCTCCCTATGTTGAGTCAGTGTCCTCACGTCACGCCTTTTTTTATTAATTTTGTATGAGAAAATAAGTGTCCCTATGTCGAATTGTCCGCAGGTCAAGGTGTCCGCACGTGGGGGTCTCACTTGTATTTCAAAAGAACATGTTTGCTCAATTAAACTCACACTGGATCAAATTATAGTCTTTTTTATGATGTGAGAACTATATACCCAACGTTTTGCTGCAAATGATGATTGTACGGAAAATAGAGGTGGTATACCTTGCAAATTTGGGTCGAATTTCAAAAAATTGTTCACTCTGCTATTAAAAAAAATAGAAATAAAAAATCAAGAAAAAAGGGGTTTTTCTTGAGGTTTCAAAGTAAAAAGGACTCAACACTGAATTAATTTAGCCTTTTCAGGGACGTCTCCCTATTGAGGACAGAAGTCTCCAATATAATTTAGTGTCAAGTGTTTGTTGGATAAATGAAACAAGTTAATCAGTCAGGGACAGGACCGGGATTCCTTTGAGGAAATCCTAGTTTAAGAGTAAGATATATTTTGGGAATAAGCAAATGAATGAATAACAACTCAACAAGCTCAGGATTGAATAACTTGGAATAAACGCACAGCTGAATCCCAACTGATCTAATGAGAGAGTATGAGGATGCGGCTTATATAATATTCTCAATAAACAACCTTCATAAGGTTTTACTATTCTGATGAAGACAAGAAAAAGTAATTGTCGAGGATGCTAAGGAGTAATTGTCGAGGATGCTAAAGTGCCACGCACATCCTTGACATTGTAACAGTTACCAGGGTGTGCCTGGCACTGCAATTTTGAGGAGGGGAGGATATTTCTAAAAACTTGTAGGTATTATATTGTACGTTAGCATGCATGCCCAACACTCCCAAAATTTGCATATATTTGCGCAACCTAATTCAGATAAATATGACGCACAAAAATTCTACAGGTAGACAAACAAATTAATTTTCAAAAACTGTATCTTTGACGCAAGATATAAAAATCAGAATATGCTGACAAATCAGACAAAGACGGGTTTTTAAAATTGAGATTTCGAATTAGAACACGAAGAAAAGAACCAAAACAAAAATTAATTTGTCTTAGGATTCTTTGTCAATTACAGTGAGACCCCCACATGCGGACGCCTCAACCTGCAGATGATTCGACCTAGGGACACTTATTTTATCATTAAAAAATCACAAAAATGTCCCAACATGAGGACATTGACTCGACATAGGGACATTTTTCGATAAAATTGCAAATAAATTTCAGGCAAAATTACAAGAAACAGATGTTTCCAACCCTAAAATTCATGTAAGAAAAGTTCTTGGGCATTTCTCTCCCCAATTTACCATCTATTTAGCTAATTTAAAATAATTACCTCCAGTATAGAGGGAATTCCTTCTCTCTTTTTCACTTGAATTTTATTTTTACCAAAAATGCCAACACTTCTATGTATGTACTGAACAGATGAGGTATCAGTATTCAATTCCCCAAATGTTCATAGTGTGTTGAAATACATTGATTGAATCAGTTTAAATTGGGCGACAATTTTTATTTTCATGGAATTAGGGTGAGTATTTTGTACATGAAACACCAATTAAAAATATATAATGTAAGTCTAAGGGAAAATGATACTCGACTTGGGGACATTTTGACTTAGGGACACTCTTGATGCACCAATAGCTCAATTAAACTCACACTGGATCAAATTATAGTCTTTTTTATGATGTGAGAACTATATACCCAACGTTTTGCTGCAAATGATGATTGTACGGAAAATAGAGGTGGTATACCTTGCAAATTTGGGTCAAATTTCAAAAAATTGTTCACTCCGCTATTAAAAAAAATAGAAATAAAAAATCAAGAAAAAAGGGGTTTTTCTTGAGGTTTTGAAGTAAAAAGGACTCAACACTGAATTAATTTAGCCTTTTCAGGGATGTCTCCCTATTGAGGACAGAAGTCTCCAATATAATTTAGTGTCAAGTGTTTGTTGGATAAATGAAACAAGTTAATCAGTCCGGGACAGGACCAGGATTCCTTTGAGGAAATCCTAGTTTGAGTAAGATATATTTCAGGAATAAGCAAATAAATGAATAACAACTCAACAAGCTCAGGATTGAATAACTTGGAATAAACGCACAGCTGAATCGCAACTGATCTAATGAGAGAGTATGAGGATGCGGCTTATATAATATTCTCAATAAACAACCTTCATAAGGTTTTACTATTCCCATGAAGACAAAAAGTAATTGTTGAGGATGCTAAGGAGTAATCGTCAAGGATGCTAAGGTGCCACACACATCCTTGACATCATAACAGTTACCAGGGTGTGCCTGGCACTGCGATTTTGAGGAGGGGAGGATATTTCTAAAAACTTCTAGGTATTATATTGTACATTAGCGTGCATGCCCAACACTCCCAAAATTTGCATATATTTGCGCCACCTAATTTGGATAAATATGACGCAAAAAAATTCTACAGGTAGACAAACGAATTAATTTTCAAGAACTGTATCTTTGACGCAAGATATAAAAATCAGAATATGCTGACAAATCAGACAAAGACGGGTTTTTTAAATTGAGATTTCGAATTAGAACACGAAGAAAAGAACCAAAACCAAAATTAATTTGTCTTAGGATTCTTTGTCAATTATATCTTTGACGCAAGATATAAAAATCAGAATATGCTGACAAATCAGACAAAGACGGGTTTTTTAAATTGAGATTTCGAATTAGAACACGAAGAAAAGAACCAAAACCAAAATTAATTTGTCTATTAGTAATAAAATGCTTCGAAATTTTTTTTTTTTTTTTTTGCATTTATAAACAGGTCTGCAGTCTTTTGCGCCGGCTCTAGTGACATCTGTCGGATCAGCGACGCACCACGTGATTGGCTACCAGCCAGCAGCAGCCGGAACTGGACTCAAGCCACCCGAGTCCCCCATGTACACTTCCGGCTCGTCCCCGGAACCCTTCCCCGCTGCCCCGCCCATGGACGACGTGCCCCAACAACAACAACAACAACAACTGACCCATTTGCAAACAACGTCGCCGTTTGCTGCGACGGACGGTGATTACAGCACGTCTGCCGCCGGCGGTGATAATGGCGCCAGAGAGTCGCCGACGTTTGGTCGCGGGTCGCCGACTGTGGCGCCGGTGGCGCCTGACCAACAGCACCACCACCACCAGCAGCAGCAGCAGCAGAGGGACCACTGGAGCCCCATCAGCCCCCCCGGGTACTCTGTGTGAAAAGGGGAAATGAATGATTTTAAACAGAGCGAAAGACGAGGAGCACAGGGAAATGTTTTTCTCCCCCTTTTTTGCCTTGCCGATGAAAGAGAGTGTGCGTGAGTGGAAACATTCTTTCTGTTTCTGTTTGTTTTTTGAAAATGTGTCTTTATTTTTGGGTTACATCCTATAGATGTTATGAAAATTTGCAAAAACAAAAACAAAAAATTCGTTGATAAATTGGCAAAAATGTACGCGGTGGACCAGAGTTGGGAAAACTTTTTCGAACTGATCCTCCCCACAAGTCGATAAGAAAAGGCAGAAAACTTGTTTTGATTTTGCAGAATTTGAGAATTTTTTTACTGAAAGAATAATTTAGCTTGATTGGTGTCGATTGAATTTATTTATAAACATTGTTTTTTTTCTAAGTAAAGAACTGCCCTATTTAAAATTCCCGGTTTATCCCTGGCCTATATTCCATAAAAGTTGAATGCGTTTTAAGCCTCCTGAACTCAAAACTTTGTTATTTTTTTTATCTAATCTTCCATAGTTTATAAATTTTCGTAAAGCTTTTTATTCTATAAAACTCGGGATAAATTTTTGAACAAAACTTATTCAAATTTGTGTCATAATTATTTTCCACGAGGGAAAACATCTACGAATGATGATAAACTGTCCAAGTTTTTAACTTTGATCATTTTTTCAGCGTATGAGAGACTCTCTAACAAGTCTAATGTTTCCGATTTTTCCAAACTGCATTCGTTGAAGTTTTTATCCTTTCAATTTGGGTCTAAATTTTTGAAGAAAAACTATTAAATTTGTGTCATAATTTTTTTTTTCACGAGGGAAAATATCTACGAATGGTAAACTGTCCTAATTTTAAACTTTGATAATTTTTTTTCAGCAGATGAGAGACCCTCTAACTCAAAACTTTTTTTGGTTTTCCAATCCGCATTTTTTTTTTACATTTTCATTGCCCATATGCTTTCAATTTGGGGATAAATTTTTGAAGAAAAAATATTAAAATTTGTATCATAATTTTTTTTCCACGAGGGAAATACATCTTCGAATGATAAACTGTCTAAGTTTTAAACTTTGATCATTTTTTTTCAGCAGATGAGAGACCCTCAAACTCAAAACCTTTTTTTTATTTTCCAATCTGCAAGTTTTTTCAAATTTTCATTGCCCTTATGCTTAGAATTTGGGACTAAATTTTTGAAGAAAAAATATAAAATTTGTATCATAATTATTTTTTTCAAAGAGGGAAAAAATCTACGAATGATAAAACGGTCCAAGTTTTAAACTTTGATAATTTTTTTCAACAGATGAAAGACCCTCTAACTCAAAACTTTTTTTTTCAATCTGCATTTTTTGACATTTTCATTGCCCGTATATGCTTTCAGTTTTTGGGACTAAATTTTTGAAGAAAAAATATTAAA
Source organism: Notodromas monacha (assembly GCA_905338405.1). Classification (NCBI taxonomy): domain Eukaryota; kingdom Metazoa; phylum Arthropoda; class Ostracoda; order Podocopida; family Cyprididae; genus Notodromas; species Notodromas monacha. The sequence goes on from CAJPEX010000723.1 coordinate 60,305, forward strand.
ATTTGTATCATAAATTCTTTCCATGCGGAAAAACATGTACAAATGATATGAACTGTCGAAGTTTTTAAGCTTGAATAATTTTTCCAGCAGATGAGAGACAGACTTGGGAAAGATTGTTATTGTGCCCGAAGGTCGTTATTCTCAAACCTGTTCAGATTCTTGTTCCTGCCTCTCTTAAAATGACTATTATTTTTTTTTTTATTTTACTGCCAAATTAAAAATTAGCGATCAGCAGGCTGCAATAAGTTGCCCAACTCTGCTTCAGGCGTGACCGATCATGCAATAAAATCTGCGCATGACTTATTGTAGTCGTTTTTTTATTTTAATTTGCTCAATCGCTTTTTTTTACAATCGGTTAATGATAAGGTACAGTTATTTTCGTGAAAAAATTATGGGTTCAAACCCCCGGAAACCTTCTTCCACCGAAAAATAAAATAAAACCGAATGCTACTCTAGTTTTTTTTTTCAAGTGTCGTAAATTTTACTGTGTGCGCAATTCAATAAGTTCAAATTAATTTAATTCTTCAAGTTTCCTTCTGAAATATTCTGATTAAGTTTTGCTATTTTTTTCAGAGAACATTTGTCCAGTTTTTCAGAGAGCTAGTATCTCAGCATAAAAGTCGAAATCCGTTTTATTTTCTCTTCTCGGATTTTCTGACTGAAATTCTGAATTTTTTTTCAGTTCCGACACTGCTTTAAAATTGGCACTTCAAGCTGTTTTTTTTAAGTTGACGCGTAAATTTGCAATAAATTTATAGAGTTTTTAGTGAAACAGAATTTCTTGTGGTCAACTGAATGCTTAAGATTTCAGTTTGCCGGAATTTTTAAAATATTGCACATCATTCAAGTTTGAAAGCTTCTTCTTTGAACTGAGTTGAAAATTAGCGCAAATTTATATTTCCTAGAAAAGAAAACGTGCAAATCGGTGGTTGAAGGTTTCTATACGGAAAAAAACGCCGTTGCCTATAAATTTACAAGACACTGAACTTTCATAATTTAATTTCTAAATTTATAAATGGATTACTATTATGTCAGTGAAAATGAAACAGTTTGTTTGTACAAAATAAATTCCGGTCGCAGTCGTCAGTGGATTAATTTCTTTATTCGTTTACAATTTTCTCGAATGACAAGAAAAATAAGAAAAGAAAAGAAAACACACTTGAATGACGCGTTTGTTTGTAAGAGAGTGATGAGTGAATGAATGACACACAGAGCTTGTGAAGTGTCGTAGAAGTGAAATGCAAAATTTTGTTTGTTTGTTCGTTTGGGATCAGAGAAAATTAATCCTCGAAATTATTTCTAGTCGAAGCCTCTTTTTTTTTTTTTTNAGCAGAGGGACCACTGGAGCCCCATCAGCCCCCCCGGGTACTCTGTGTGAAAAGGGGAAATGAATGATTTTAAACAGAGCGAAAGACGAGGAGCACAGGGAAATGTTTTTCTCCCCCTTTTTTGCCTTGCCGAAAGAGAGAGTGTGCGTGAGTGGAAACATTCTTTCTGTTTTTGTTTGTTTTTTGAAAATGTGTCTTTATTTTTGGGTTACATCCTATAGATGTTATGAAAATTTGCAAAAACAAAAACAAAAAATTCGTTGATAAATTGGCAAAAATGCAAGCTGTGGACCAGAGTTGGGACAACTTTCTGAAACTGATTCCTCCCCCCAAAATCGATAAGAAAAGGCAGAAAACTTATTTTGATTTTGCAGAATTTGAGAATTTTTTTTCTGAAAGAATAATTAAGCTTGATTGGTGTCGATTGAATTTATTTATAGACATTGTTTTTTTTCTAAGTAAAGAACTGCCCTATTTAAAATTCCCGGTTTATCCCTGGCCTATATTCCATAAAAGTTGAATGCGTTTTAAGCCTCCTGAACTCAAAACTTTGTTATTTTTTATGTAATCTTCCATAGTTTATAAATTTCCGTATAGCTTTTTATGCTGTAAAACTCGGGATAAATTGTTGAACGAAACGTATTCAAATATGTGTAATAATTATTTTCCACGAGGGAAAACATCTACGAATGATAAACTGTCTAAGTTTTTAAACTTTGATCATTTTTTTCAGCAGATAAGAGACCCTCAAACTCAAAACTTTTTTTGTTGCTTTTTACAATCTGCATTTGTTGACATTTTCATTGCCCGTATGCTTTCAATTTGGGGCTAAATTTTTGAAGAAAAAATATTAAAACTTGTATCATAATTTTTTTCCACGAGGGAAAACTTCTACGAATGGTAAAAGGTCAAAATTTAAAAACTTTGATCATTTTTTTCAGCAGATAAGAGACCCTCAAACTCAAAACTTTTTTTTTGCTTTTCCAATCAGCATTTTGTTTTTACATTTTCATTGCTCGTATGATTTCAATTTGGGGCTAAATTTTTGAAGAAAAAATATTGAAATTTGTATCATAATTTTTTTTCCACGAGGGAAAACATCTACGAATGATAAACTGTCCAAGTTTTTAAACTTTGATAATTTTTTTCAGCGGATGAAAGACCCTCTAACTCAAAACTTTTTTTTTCAATCTGCATTTTTTGACATTTTCATTGCCCGTATATGCTTTCAATTTTTGGGGCTAAATTTTTGAAGAAAAAATATTAAAATTTGTATCATAAATTCTTTCCATGCGGAAAAACAGGTACAAATGATGAACTGTCCAAGTTTTAAACTTTAATCATTTTTTCAGCAGATTAGAGAGACTTGGGAAAGATTGTTATTGTGCCCGAAGGTCGTTATTCTCAAACCTGTTCAGATTCTTGTTCCTGCCTCTCTTAAAATGACTATTATTTTTTTATTTATTTTACTGCCAAATTAAAAATTAGCGATCAGCAGGCTGCAATAAGTTGCCCAACTCTGCTTCAGGCGTGACCGATCATGCAATAAAATCTGCGCATGACTTATTGTAGTCGTTTTTTTATTTTAATTTGCTCAATCGCTTTTTTTTACAATCGGTTAATGATAAGGTACAGTTATTTTCGTGAAAAAATTATGGGTTCAAACCCCCGGAAACCTTCTTCCACCGAAAAATAAAATAAAACCGAATGCTACTCTAGTTTTTTTTTTCAAGTGTCGTAAATTTTACTGTGTGCGCAATTCAATAAGTTCAAATTAATTTAATTCTTCAAGTTTCCTTCTGAAATATTCTGATTAAGTTTTGCTATTTTTTTCAGAGAACATTTGTCCAGTTTTTCAGAGAGCTTGTCTCAACATAAAAGTCGAAATCCGTTTTTTTTTTCTTTTTTAAAATTTCCTGACTGAAATTCTGAATTTTTTTTCAGTTCCGACACTGCTATAAAATTGGCACTTCAAGTTTTGTTGACGCGTAAATTTGCAATACATTTTTAGAGCTTTTATTTCCGTTTTTAGTGAAGCATGTGCGACTTTCTTGTGGTGAACTGAATGCTTCAGATTTCAGTTTGCCAGAATTTTTCAAATATTCATATCATTCAAGTTTGAAAGCTTCTTCTTTGAACTGTGTTGAATATTAGCGCAAATTTATATTTCCTAGAAAAGAAAACGTGCAAATCGGTGGTTGAAGGTTTCTCGGCGTTGCCTATAAATTTACAAGACACTGAACTTTCATAATTTAATTTCTAAATTTATAAATGGATTACTATTATGTCAGTGAAAATGAAACAGGTGTTTGTACAAAATAAATTCCGGTCGCAGTCGTCAGCGGATTAATTTCTTCGTTTACAATTTTCTCGAATGACAAGAAAAAGAAGAAAATAAAAGAAAACACACTTGAATGACGCGTTTGTTTGTAAGAGAGACTCACTTACTTACTGTGTGTCTCGAACACTTCACAGCATCTTCACTTTACGTTTTAAAACAAACAAACAAGCAAACCCTAGTCTCTTTTAATTAGGAGCTTTAATAAAGATCAGCTTCGGAGAAAATTTTTTGTATGCTAATTTTATTCATTTTTCTTCTTCTCCCGGTCGTTGATTATCTTTAGCAGGATGTAAGAAAACGAGGAGTTTATGCAGTGCCCGAGGCAGGTTGGGAATAAGGGTTTTTTTTTTGCGTGCAAAAAAAAAAAAAGAAAATAGCGCAAGAGAAATATGAAGAGGGGGGGGGGGAAATAAAAGCGACCCTCGGGATTTCGAAGGTGACGAAATTCCTTTCCCAGCGTGCACAAATCCCGAGCTCTCCGGACCCGCGCTTTCCGGAAACGGCGTGCCAATAAACCCCCCTGAAGACACACACACACACACACACACATCCACATTGACCCAGGGTGGGGCTTTCAGGAAATTTCGACACTTTTTTTTTCCCCGCTTGGGACTTATCACTTGCCTATTCTATCGCTTTTGTCCCTGTCCAAAAAAAATTTTTTTGGGGATTTTTCGCTTTTGTCAAACTTGAACTCGGTTTTATTTTTGCGTGCCAATAATGTCTCGTGTGATTCCCTGTTCTGCGCTGATTCTTATTGGGATTTTTTTGCTGCTCAACAGCAGTTTCAAGCGCTGACTTTTTTTTTTTTTTTTTGCTAGGGTTTTTGTCAATTCTGTAAATTAGGAAACGTTCATTTATACACACTGAAATAATTATTCTAATGAATATAATCATTCTGAAATGAATCTATTTTTTTTAGACAAGGAATATAATTTTTTTTCAGCTGCTGATGACAGCGTTTTATCATCATGACGAAGCTCTGTTTCTCAAATCTGCTGATTTGCGCCAAATCATCCAAACATCTGAGTTCATGATATTATTTAAATTCAGTGTGATGAAATAATTAGCATACTTTTTTAGGTAATTTGGCTGTTTTTGGTAATTTACAGGGCATTAGGACTGTGACTGGTGTTAGTCTTTTTTTATAGGTGCAGTATATTCATTTCATGACTGGCAGGAATTTTAAAAATTCCTAAATGCTAATTGAGTTGCTCTTGAATCAACAACTCAATTAGCATTTTTGAAATTCCTGCCAGTCATGAAAAAAGTAACAGAAGGGTCCTTATTCTAATATAAAATTTTACTTTTAGGGAAGAACAATTTCAAAGGCCTCATCTTATTCCAACCCCTAATTATTATGCTGTACTGTATATGCAAAATTATAATTTTTTTTGTGACATGCAATGAGTCTTTATAAATTCAAGAGTAACTGCAGTCAGAGTCCTGAATTAACCCCAATGTCCAGATTTACTCAAGGGGACAAACCATTAAAGTAGCCTAATCTTCTTACCTTTAACTAATCTTTGCAGGTTTTTAGCTTTTATTTTTTACATTGAATCAATCTTCATACATGTACAAAAGGAACAGCAGTCAGAGGCTTAACCTCATGTATCCAATTTTACTTAGTTAAAAAGAAATTTGTCAGAAGCATCATCTTCTAAGAACATCATATGCAGGATTTTGAATCATTCTTTAGAAAAGTATCAGCAGTCAGAGTCCCAACTCCCAATAATATCCAAGTTTAATCAGTGAAAAACAATTTCAGTAGCCTCATCTTCTAATTAACCCCTTACTATTTTATGCAGGATTTTAAAAAATTTATTTTCACCTGGAATCAGTCTTTATAAATAATGTATATATACCCTGGTGCTTATTTGGTAAATCAACTTGATCATGCAGTTTTTTCCACACACACAAAAAAAAAAACTCCTGGATGTGCCCCAGCTGCAGCAACAGCCATGGCACCTCACTGGTACGAGGCAAGACCACACACACACTACACTACACTACACACTCTACTATACACTCACTTAACCACAAAAAAGAGCAAAAAAAGAGAGGGGGGCGGTGAAGAGAGGAAATTGGGACCAAGGCAGCAGCAGCAGCAGCAGCAAAGGCAACCTTTTTTTTTTTTTTGCAAAAGGCAAACGTGTCCGGGCGGAAAAGGACCCCGGAGGAGGAGGAGGAGGAGGAGGAGGGGAATCGACCGGCGGGATTTTCGCACAGGCGCGACATACCTAGCAAGTTATTGTCACTTTCCGCGGGTCCTTAACGATACCTCCACAGCCAGTGAGTCCGGGTCTTCCCTATATATATATTTATATATATTTATATATACATATATATATATATACCGTATATATATATATATATTATACTGTACTTTTCAACTCGCGTCTAGTTCTTTGGCCTTTTGTTTCAATCCTTTTCCTCTCTCTCTCTCTCTCTCTCTCTCTCTCTCTCTCTCTTCACCCCCTCCCTTTTTTTTATAAATAAATATACGGTATATATATATACTATTTGTTTGAAGATTGTCTTGAGTAAATCAAATGAAAGTAATTTGCTCTAATTACTTTGACATATATATATATATATATACTGTATATATATATACAGTATTTATATATGATAAAAATGTGAGTCTTATTCCTGGTTTTGAATTACAGTGCATAGTTTTATTTGTGTGCCACCAGCTCAGTTTAGTTTTGGTTGCAATAAGCATTGCCAACTACTGTAATGTACAGTAACATCAAATTACAATAACCAACTTTTGGGGACTTCATAAAAAGATTGTTGCATTGAATAATAATGAGATAATAATTTGCTGTAATGAGATTTAAAAAAAATTAATGCCTGAGTTTTTGGTGAATAAGATATGCTTATCTATATAACATCACCAAAAAAAAAAAAGAAATAATACACCACCAGACTAAACTACTGTACTACTACACCAGCCCTAAGCCAGGTGTAGTGGACAGGTCTTTTGCTATGCTTCCTTACTATACCCAACTGCTGGGTTGAGAAAAAAGTTTTTTTTTTTTTACTTTTTCTGCACACTTGCTTGCCTTTTTCCTCAGCCCAGGCGGGTACAGCAGAAAAGGTTGGGTATAACTAGGTATGTGTAGCAAATGCATATGCATATCTGTTACATAAAATCCCTGCTTGTAGCAAATTATTTGCTAGGTAAGCAAGTACAGTACTGTATTCACTTGATCATACCATGCACCTTAAGTAAGACTTTCAGCATGGTTTGTCAGTAATATTTTTTGGTGAAAAACTCTATCCTTGAGTGAGAAGCACACCCCATTTTAAATTAACCCTAAAAACTGCAAGGTTTCAAAAAATTATAACGACCAAATTTGGAGTTCAACATGATTTGGTCCTGAATTCAACTAATTTTTAATCATTTCCAGTCCCAAATATTCCATTTGAAAATTAATATGTAACACATAAATTTCTAAAACTAACTAATGCATACCTGTCTATTTATGCTCACCCCCTTTTTTCCTTCTTGATGTTAAGAAAAAAAAGGTGCACATGGTACTCCATTAAATGCAGTAGATCTTGCTTTTCTGATCCTCTCTGATTTGTTATTATTGTTTCAAAAAGTGAGATATCTTCTGAAATTTTTTTTAAAGCTAGCATCATGCATTCCATCAGTTGTACCAATCTCTTCAACCTTGGAGGCAATTTTTGTCATTGATTGCAGCTTCCATCCATGCTACAAGAACCTGTCAGGCAAATTTGGGATTGGAAAATTTCAGATTGTGCTGGCCTTACTCAAAAAAAGTACTACACTGGGTATCTATTAAACCTTTCTCAAAAACATTTGTTGCGCTGGAATTTTCAAATTTGTTATAACAATCTTGTTTCAGCATGTACTCTATAGGCTTTCTGCTAGGACTTGAAAGAAGCTTGTTATGTTGAACAGTTTGTTGTAAAGGGTATTTGTTGTAACAGGATATTACTCTATATGATGCCCACAAAAAGCAGGAGCTGCACTGTTTAATCAAGTGTGAGTGGTGCCTGAGCATTGTGATGACATGATGATGATGGGCATTGTTCGAACTTGAAGCGACATCTACGCTTTTCCCTCTTAATCGCTGCGTCGGCGGCTTGTCTAGAATGCGTTCATAGGTGTCAGTAGCTCAAAATATATTTTGGTAACGCTGCCTTGACTTCCCTTATGAATGCACTGCAGTATTTTACTGTACTGTAAGTGTCTGATTACTATGGTTGTTTGGTCGGCGGAAATGCCCCTGAGGCCCTCTCAAATAACAACTTCGCGTCAAGATTTCTTTCTTTTTGTTCTTTCTGAGGGGGAAATTTTTATTAATTTTTTTATGATGATTATTTTGGGCGAGTTGACAAAAGGGTTGGGGCCGAAATAATTTATGGTGTCTGCTGGTGGTATATTCTGCAAGGCAATGTACCCTGTTATATAAAGGCGTGCGGGAAAGGGTTAATTTTCTGGACTAAAACTTAACGGTAAGAAAGAAATAATATGGAAATCTTTCGAATTTTTCTTCTCTCATTGATTCCTCAATTTTTTTCGGAGCTGTGAATTTAATTCAATCGCTGGATCGTGACTAAAACCGCGAGTGTTCGAAAATTCGTTTTCTATCGCCATTCAAAATTTCAAAAGTGGCTGATGCTCCTTTTTCAAACTACTGTATTACATTTGAAAAACTCTTTTTTTCTGATTTGGCTGTCTGGAGAAAAATAATCCTGGCGAAAACGAACATTGACAGAAAGCTTAAAAGCAAAAAAGCCCTCAAATTTTGATTGAAAAATACACAGTAGAAAATAATAGTGATGAATTTGACTAAGAAACAACCTCAGCAAATGGAAATGAAGATATTGACAATGCAAACCTTCATGAAAAATGCTCCTGGATGAAGAAAAATTCATTGAAAATGCAACAATGAGGAAAATACCCAGGGAAAATTCCTTAAAATCAGTTGTTTATGGGTTTTAACGTTTGTAATTTTTTAGACGTGTCTAAAAGACACACGTCTAAATGATTATTTTTTTTAGAAATTAGGATATGAGAAGGGAAGAATTAGGATATGAAAATGGAAAAATAAATCCCGGTAGTAAAAAATGATACTCTGAACATTTATTAATTGATCTTTTTTTGGATTCCTTTCTTCTAGAGGTACTTGCGGAAGTTTCACTAAAAACAACTTCAAAAGAAGAGGACAGCAGGAGTCTACTATTGACTATTCGATTTTCAACAACGTTTCAGAATAGGGTTAAATGTTCTGAAAGGTTTTTATTAGGGTTAAAACAGTGTAACCGAGGTTTTCGACACGTTAAAGGAGTTGTACATATACATTATTCAGGACATAAAATCTGTACAAATTTGTTCGTATAAAGGAAGTATGTTTACAAGTATACGGTTGTACGCGTACAAACCTGAATTTTATTTTTCAAGAATCTCAACTTACAAATTTTTGATGATAAAATTGGAAATTTTGAGAAATTTGGCTACGATTTAGATATGAATTCGGTTGAGATTTGAGCATAAATTTGGACAGATTTGGACATAAATTCGTATAAGATTTGGATGAGATTTGGGCATACATTTGTATAAGATTTGGTTGTATAAGATTTGGACATAAATTTGTATAAGATTTGGACATAAATTTGTATAAGATTTGGACATAAATTTGTATAAGATTTGGACATAAATTTGTATAAGATTTGGACATAAATTTGTATAAGATTTGGACATAAATTTGTATAATATTTGGACATAAATTTGTATAAGATTTGGACATAAATTTGTATAAGATTTGGACATAAATTTGTATAAGATTTGGACATAAATTTGTATGAGATTTGGACATAAATTTGTAGAAGATTTGGACATAAGTTTGTATAAGATTTGGACATAAATTTGTATAAGATTTATATATAAATTTGGATAAGATTTGGATGTGGATTTAGATAATATTTGGATATGAATTTGGATAAGCATTGGATATAAATTTGGATGAGATTTGGACATGAATTTGGATGTGGATTTGGACATGAGTTTGGATGTGTATTTGGATGAGATTTGGACATACTGTACATTTGGATATGAATTTGGATGAGATTTTAACATAAATTTGGTTAAGATATGGATATGAATTTGGATAAGATTTGGATATAAATTTGGAAAAGCTTTGGATAAAATGAATCAGCATGTAAATCTTACATTTATAAAATGAAAAAATTGACAGTTTTGAATTTCTTTGGAAGATTATTTTGAGTGTATTGCGCTAGACAAGATTTTGTGCAGGCGTGTTTTACAAATTATTTTATCTTTATATACGCATGTGCAAATTTTGAAATGTATTTTGTTCCAAGCAACCCATTCTGGGGAAAAAGTGTGGATGAATGATCCGCGTGTCTGTCGCAGAAGTAGATCGCACTTTATTTCGCGAAAATGAAAGAAAACCTCGTACAAGAAAATTGCCCAGCATAAGTTTGCAGATTTCAGAATCACATTGCACTTCTCGTCTTTGTGACTCCCCCTTTTCTCGCCTTTTCCCGCAACAAGTCTGCAACTTCTTCCATAGCCGCATGAACCCTGTTGCAAAAAAAAAAAAAATTGTGAATAAATAAAAAATTGAGACCACTATCTTGACAATTATTGTTACTTTTTTTTGCTGATGGTCACGTGTGACAATTTTGAAACACAAATTTGTCAATAACCTTGCCTGAACTGAAGCCGGTTCTCGTCGTTCATGCCACTAAACGGTTGGGTGTCGCGTCACGCTTTACTCGAGACGCGTCGAGCGTTTAGGGGGACCCGATTAACGTTTTGCGGTTAAAGTATGCAACGGTCACCCCGTTACATTGCTAGTAGTCGCACCCTGGCCTTCACTGCCAATCTCAGGTGTTGCAAGGCTTCTGCAGTTTTCCCCAATGTCCTCAGGCAAACCCCTGAGCCATCCAAAAAAACCAGGGTTATGAAAACAAATTTTCAGTTTTTATATAGAAAGAAAAAAAGGCACCCAGAAAAAAAGAACCCTTTTGAAAATGCCCCACACAGAAAGTGTCCATATGTTGATGTTAAATCATCAACAGACACATCGTACCTTGCAATTTGATCCTAATCCATTGCCAAACTAGGGTTAAATTGCAAAATGGTCAAATCCATGACCAAACTTGGATTGAATTGCAAAATGGTCAAATCCATTGCCAAACTAGGGTTGAATTGCAGAACAGTCAAATCTATTGCCAAACTAGGGTTGAATTGCAAAATGGTCAAATCCATTGCCAAACTAGGGTTGAATTTCAGAACAGCCAAATCCAAGGCCAAACTTGGATTGAATTGCAAAATGGTCAAATCCATTGCCAAACTAGGGTTTGAATTGCAAAATGGTCAAATCTTTTGCCAAACTAGGGTCAAATTGCAAAATGGTCAAATCCATTGCGAAACTAGGGTTGAATTGCAAAATGGTCAAATTGTGAAACACTCTATAAAATCAAGGGCAAACAGCCCAAAAACACTACAAAAGTGGCTAAAACAGGCCAAATTTCAGGAAAGAGGTCAAATTGCAAGTTGACCTCCAAGCAAATTTGACCATCAAATTGTGGGACAATCAAATTACAGGAGGTCAAAATCCAAAGTACCACCTGTAACTGCCACCTAGAACAGGCATTTGAATAAAAAACATAGCCAAAAAGCTCCCCAGGAAAAAAAGGACCCATGCTCTAAAAGGGTCCAATTGATGTACCTTTTAAAAGCTGTTATTTTTTGTTTAAAAACAATTGAATGGACTCAAACCAACCTGTGAATGATCTCATATTGCCTTTACTTGAAAAGGGTACCTTTTAAAATGGGGCCCTTTTTGTGAATTTTCATTGTGTGCTTACTTTTAGAATACAGGGTAATTGGTTTTTTAAAATGCACTTCCACAATAATTAAAAAAAAAAGTATTTTGAAGTCTACAAAAATGTGATCCCATGAATGAATTCCTCTTTTTTCCGCAGGGGTGTTTTGATAAAATACATTTTTGTATGGGGTATTATTATTATTGTTGGTTTGTCTGTCAGCATAGTGAAAACTTTTGATGAGAGTCGCGCGTATTTTTGATGCTGTTGCTGCAGCGTTACCAACCCTTCATGAAATGCCAGAGTCCCAGGTTATCTTCCAAGTAATCCCGTTTGTCAATTTTGTCAATTTCCTTTCTGCCTTGGTTCACGAGTTGGTCGAGTTTGGCAACCACGTCTTGCCTCGAGCCCAACATGAGGAATCCGTTGAAAACGTAAATAACCTCAACCAGTGGAACGATGAGCTTTTGCCCCTGTGCAAAATATCGTTCGGATTTGGCGATTGCAAATTCTTCAAACGACAGTCCTTTGCCGCTGATGGTTCTCTTGAGTTTGGGAACTTCGCGAAGCAATCTCTTGATTTCGTCCAAGTCTTTTTGAGTTGGATTTCCTGGTTTTTTTTTAAATTGAAAAAAGGGGGTGATTTTAATTTCGAAAAAATCCCCTGGCGAGTTTTCCTCTCATCGCCGTCTACGAGAATTCGGTAATGATCAAACAGATGTCGCTCGTTCGCACGTGAAAATTTATTTAATTTTTTTGGTCAATAATCGGCTGGTAATTTGACGTACTGTAATTATAAAAAAATTGAGTTTTTTGGCGATGAGTGCATTTTTTTCTTTACGGACCGGTGCTTTATGTCTTCTGATTTTTTATTTTTGATTTTAAAAATATATATCTGAAGACAAAAACCACTGACGAAACCTTAGAAACCGGTTCTCGACTTGAAGAGCCTCAGATGATAAAACTTGTCCAAAAAAACCAGTTTTGCCAAGTCATCGTCTTCGAATTCGCGACATTAATCTATGAGAAACCGAGAACCGAAGGCCACGAGGAAAATCAGCTTCGCAGAAAAAAAACCCAGTTTTTAAGCGCACTTCTGCGTGAAAAAAAAAAAGTATCGGTAAACTTCGAAAACCTGAAATCAGTAGGATTCATTCCATCGCCGAAGACGGAATGAACCGTATATTGATACGAATTGAACGTCGTTTGAATTTCTTCTGTGTGTGAATTCGTGTGTTATTACGTGTGTGAATTTTTTGAAATTTGTCGATTTGATGAGTTATTTTTAATTGGATTTAGATGAGCCTCAACTTTTTACAAATTTTTGGGGAAACCTGTTTTTTTTTTTAGTCCCTTCGAATTTCGCTGAAATAGGTTTCAATTACTGTTCAGTGAAAATATATCGTAAAAAATTGTATAAAAAATTAAGAAATTGACGACCGAAGGCCTGAAGGTGCTCCAGCTTGACGAAAACAAGTTTTTACACAAATATCTGTGAAAAATGTGCGTAAAAAATTCGAAAACCTGAAACCACTAGAAATGATTCAATTTCCGAAGACAGAATTACCCGAACTTTCATCAGTATTCATTTACGAATTGAACGAAGTTTAAATTTCATATTTGTGCGAATTTTTGTGAGTTTGTGAATGTTAAAAATTCGCCGAGTTGATTACGATTTTTTGGTACTTAGATGCATAACTTTTTCTCCCGAGTTTTTGAACAAAACCGTTTTTTTCGAGTCTCTTATTCAAAGTTGACTGACCGTGGTTTTAGTTATTTAAAAATATATTTTTACGAATTGAACATCGTTTGAATTTCTTCTTTTTTATGAATTCTTGCATTTGTGTAAAATTTCGAAATTCGCCGATTTGTCAACTATCTTCATTTTATTTTATTTAGATGAAATATATATATATATATATATATATATATTTATATATTTTTATATTTTTATTTTATTTAGTTTTAATTTTATTTTTTTCCCCAAGTTTTTAGAGGAGCCTTTTTTCTTCGTCCCTTCGAATTTAATTGACCTGATCAATAATATTTTTACAATTATATTGATATAGGTTTCAATTATAGCCAAAATATGTGTCGCAATAGGATTTTACCTTGCTCATGATTTACCTTTGACATACTGTAAGACTGCTCTCATATAGCAGTAAGTGCACTTTGACCAGTTTGATCTCTTGAGTAGCAGATCCGCATAACGTACTCCAGCATCGTAGTCCAAACTTGTGCAAGAATTGAACAACATTTCCCAGAATGCCGCAGGATGTGAACTGGGCAGTTGAGTTTGCCTTGAAAATTCAAAGATGCCCTTTTTGAATTAAGTTTGTTTGGATTCAATTTACACAACTGTCATCATATGTTAATGACACCAACAGATGGGACATTCATCCTGTTTTCTTGGAATTGCTCAGTGAAACCAAGAATGATTTGTGAGCCTGAGAATGAAATACAGTCAACCCCTGCACAACAGACTGCATTTCTTCTTGAAAAGTAAAAATTTAATTTTTTATGATTGAATTTGCATAACAGACTTTTTACACAACAGACTAGTCTGTTTCATGCATTGAATAAATATAACAAAAAGGGCACAATCATTGCATCTGATTTTTTGAAAGAAGGAAATACAGTGGCCCCACGCCTAACAGACCTCACCTGTGTAAGGGATTTTTGCCAAACAGACCAGCTCTGCAAACAGTTTTTCCTCCCGCCCAACAGACAAAATCCCCCAAACAGACTCCTTTTGGTTTAAAATTAGTGTTGAAAATTGAAATTTTAAATTTTTTGTGTAATTGAATTCGTGTAAAGGACTTTTTGTCTAACAGATTTGTCCCTTGCACGAATCAAGTCCGTTAGATGGGGGTTGACTGTACTGTATAATCCGTCTAAAGTGACATTCAAACTAATTATGCAGTGAGTTTCTGTTGAGATTTTTTGCTTTGTTGAAATACAAACTCAACATTTTTTTCTTTCAATCATTTGATCAGAAAATCCTGATGCAAATTTATTGATTGATTTTTGCAGTCTCTGGAAAGCACCCGACGGATGATGGCTCTCTGCGAAGAGGTGTGGTGACTGATTGGCATCATATGCACAAATCAAGTCCGTTAGATGGGGGTTGACTGTATTGAACATTGGACAGTGTTGAAAAAAGTTCCACTTCCAGATTAATTTTACTTCTTGTGTATTTTCAAGTAAATTATTTTCCAAGTGTGTTTCCAAATTCTCAAGTTGTGTAGATAAAGTTGTATTCAGTGTATGAAATACTATAGACCATCACAGCAAAAAATTTGGGTAAGAACATGAAAAACTTTTCATACCTGTCAATAGCCAACTGATAGAGTCTAGTGGACTCTTCAAGGTTCCCCATCAACTGTTCCTTTCTCCCCCTCAAGTAATACACCAAAGAACTTTCAGGGAAACTGGTCATGAGCTTCTCTATCACTTGATTAACCACAGCAAGCCTCTCTGCATTGGCACTGCCCACTCCAGTGGAATAGATGAACCCAGGATAAAGATGGTACATTAAAAGGATCAGTCCACAAGTGTATGTCCTGACTGTTTGAGGCATTAGAAATCCACTTAGAAGTTCTCTATGCCCAAAGTTCCTGTCTCCTGACAGTCCAATGAGTTGCAGCATCTTCAGGTTCTTGGGTGGGATTAGGGATAGCATAAGGTTGAAACTACCCAGTCCTAGTTTCACACCAGTGATGAAGTTTTCTTTGGACTTGGTTGATGACCATTGAGCTCTGGAAAGTACCACTGATGTTGAGTTCAGGTATACAGTACATTTAACCTCTGCACAAAATGGACTTAATTTGTTGTTTGAAAAGTCTGACATGCAAATTCAATTATTAAAAATTTAAAAATTTTACTCATTTCCATTAAAACTTTAAACCAACAGAAGTTTGTTATGTGGATTTAGTCTGTTGCACAAGAGGAAAAACTGCCTCCAGAGCTGGTCTGTTGTGCAAGAGGTCCATTGTGCAGGGATCAACTGTACTTGAAAATTACCTATGTTACTGGGGCTTCATAGGCTAACAAACACAATCTGTTCAAGGAACTCCTTCTTAGCTGGAAAATTTATAAGCTGGACTTTGTTTTTTTCATAAATAATTTCAAAGCTTTTCAAAGCGACATTTTTGAGACTTATTTTTTATAGTACAGTAGTGTTATGATGGTACTAGCCAGGAAAGCTGAGGAAAAAACACAAGATTATGTTTACTTGCACTGAAACTTTACATTTATTTCATGTGGAGTTGTTTCAATAAAAATATGCTCTAAAATCATATTTATAATGTTTTGCAAACACCTGAAACTGTAATCAGTTGTATTATAATTTTTTAAGGTAACCAAGATATTTAAACACTGCATTGCAGCAATTAAAATGGAAGGGAATATGGCATGTGTTATGTTAAAAAAATTCTATGATAATTCATTTTGATGAAAAATAGCTATTGAAGTTATTTTTCAACAATGAAACACACTTTTCCACAGTCACCTATGGAACATATACAGTACCATGAATTTTGAACAATACTGTACTTTATCCATAATAATAACATTTCCTGAGATGGGCTTCTTTGAAATGCCTAAACATAATTAATTTTAAATGAGATTCAAAATACAGTATATAATAACTGACCTACACTTCGAAAATGTGACGCATAAATTCAAATATTTTACGCTCGATTCCTTGTACAGTTTTTGGGAGATTTTTGATGGAAATTTTGTCTAGAATTTTCGGAGCAACCCAAAAATTTCTTGAGTAATTTTTGTTAAAAGCCCGTTGAACTATGCTGTTTTTCACCTATTAATAATGCTTTGGCATTCGATGAAGATGTTGTGACACCGTCGCATTTGTATGACGGCTTTGCACATTCCCATGACACTGTCATCCTGAGACACGGAAATAATGGTCTTGTACAACGTCACTTCCGCAAAACACAATTCCGCGTGTCTTTCCGGGTCTGTCAAAGTCGCCAAATCAATCGCCTTCTTGAAAATATTGAATTGCCCGAACGAAGATTGTTGTTTGACGATTTCCTGGCTCCTGTGTCTTTGACAAGCCGCGATGCACGTCGTGAGAATGAGCGAAGTGTCGTCAATGTCGCGGGGATCGATCGTCAGCACGGCTTGCACCGTTTTCAGGCCCCCGTAGGCCATTGCGTGATACGAGCTGACGTGGTGTCGGTCTTTGACTAGAGCCTCGCCGCGAGCGATGTCGTTGTTGAGCATGAAGGCCGTGCTCGTCATGGCGGCCTCCATGCCTTCGTTGAGGTCCTTGAGCTCGGACTTGTAGCGGTCTTCTTGCTTCTTGAGGATCAGCCTGCGCATGGTGGCTGAGGACGCGTCGAGATTCATTCGATTAAGGAAAACCGTGAAGGTTAAACCGGGAATTTCCAGCTGGTGAAGGTCTCCGGGGGGGTGGCTGCGCAGCGACATCTAGAGAACGTGTGGAGAAGTGCCCGGGGCAACGTTGACTTCTAGAGTGGTTCCCAGATGCCGCACGGGGAGAGAATTTTTCGGTGAGTTTCATGGTTTTATTGTTCGGATTATATTTAACGCGTCTCTCAATACATTTGAGTGAGGTACGGTAAAGTTAAGAACGTGTGACTGCAGGAGCTTCGAATAGGCGGATGAAAACAGTAATTTTTAATGTGTAAGGTAGTTCTGCATGACGCACTATTTGCAATTATGTTTTTCAATTCTGATGTGTAATTACAATATACATCATCCAATCTTTGTATACCGAAACATTGGGGACCTTAATTACGCATTTGTCATTAACTTGGTGATTCAACATTGCAATGACGTGAAGGAAGGAATATAACACAAATATCTTCAGAAACAGAATGCATGAATTTTAAAAATCAAATTTGTTTTGTCTTTTCTGGCAAACAAGAACTGAACTGTTCATTCTGCTTATGGACTTAACACTATAAGTGAAACCCTCCCTCTCACTGTCAAATTTTTGTATTTTTTGGAATCCCATTGTTATCTGACAATTTGTTTTAGGGGCATGGGATAACACCATCAAGAACAATGTAATTTATTAAACAATTTGAAGACTTAACTCAAAAGAAAACAACTGTCATTCTGAGAGTTTTTATTTTATTTTTGGGACCCTTAAAAAAGATGAATAAAAATGAAAAGGTTGCTCTTCAAAAGGAAGTGAGCAAATGTACCCTTGTCACCAAGTTCAGCATTATCCCGGTCAAGTTTATTCATTCAGCAGTTTACAGCCCAGAATATCATCAATTTTATTGGCTTTTGATCCATTTTCTTCTAGCAAAAGATATAATGCTCCTAACTAAAAAATTCCTAAGTAACATTTTTTGGGGTTCCTTATATTCGAGGTTCTAATGAAAATTCAAAAAACATTCCTAAAGCTTTAATCAAGAGAAATATCACAGATCCTGCTTCGAAATAAAGATAACGTTTTACATGAAAGGCATAGTACATGTATTTCTTTCTTTCACATCATTGCAACCTTCATCATCATGCCTACATATTCCTCCATCGATTCCGACTTTTTGGCACTTACACCAGCCAGGAAAAAAAGCAAACAAAACGAACAACCAACGCAAAACGTAACACATAAACAGAGAGCTGGTTTTGTTTTTGCAAAAAGGTATATAGAAATTAAATAACATCGAACCTCGGCGAACAACGCAAACGTAACTGCTCAGTCCAAAAATATGGAGGCTGTCAAAAAAGAGCGCTGAAGAATAATCTTTGCGCTGTTGAAACATTTCTTTTTAGATTGGCAAATCTTCCTCTTTTTTTTCTTCTTCTTGCTGGAACGTTCATCGCCAGTGAAAAGTGGTTTGTTCTGAAGCTCAATTTGGGCAGAAAAATCGCATTCCACCGCATATCAAAAAACTGGGTTCAACAGAAAAATGTTGACCTCCACCCGAGCACCGGTCACTGTAGCAGCCAATGGTTCATAATAAGCAATTCTTTTTTCTAGCGATTCTTTTCCATCATTACAATTCATTCCCCCCCCTTTTTTTTGCTAATTCTCAACAAAGTTATTGTAATCATGGAGAAGAACCACTTTTTTTTTTCCTGGGGTGAAAGCGAATGTGTGACGGGTTGTCTTAAATTTTCTTTTTTTTCTCTCCAGCGAACAAACATCCTTCTTCTGATACTCAACCCTCCCTGCGCTGAGGATATGCAATAATAAAAAGGTTTGTTCCACACCCACAATCCAGCGCTTATAATTTGCATATTTTCCCCATTCATTATCCCACATGCAGTTTTGAACAGAAATTCTTCCCTCCGACTATAAAAAAAATTCTTTATAATCCGGCATCACAATAACTTCGAAAATAAAAGCAACTTCCAAAGCTAGCTTTTAAGATTGCCTCAACCTAAAAGATATACTGCTAGTTTTCACGTCGAGTAATGTTTTTGGGTTGGTTGTTATTGTGTGTTAAAAGACTGCGCTGCCCCATTCTTTTCTAACATGGAAACTCAACTTTGTTTCTCCTTTTACATCCTCTATCATTCATTCAATCCAAACATTCATTCCTTCCGCTGAGGAAATGAAAAAGCCATTTAATTGATGAAAAGCAAGTTGAGGCCAGTTGTAGTTTCTCGCAGTCCTGTTTTCATCCGCTTATTGTCTCCTGCAAAAAAGAGAACAAAATTGCGCATTGAAGAGAATAAACTTTGAATAATTATTTAATAATCATCAATTAAGGTAGTCATTAAATCCAATATTCCCCAGTGAAATACGTCTTAGACTAAAAAAAAACTGTAGCAAATACTTCAGTCTTTTCTTCTCACGACATATATTTGCTGATATTTCAATATAGATTGAAGGGATGAGATGTTAGATAATTTTTTTAATTAATAGGAAACTAATCAATTTTTTTTCTTCTTATTTTCCAGCTGATCCGGTGAATTGCAAGGATTTTCAGGAAGAAAACCAGTTTCGTGGCTCAGGAGATTTTAGCCGATGGAGATGGACCTGTACTTTTGTACTGTATTTTTTTTCATTGTGGGGTGGGTGGGTACCAGTGAGCCAAACAAATAGTGGCCGGATGTTGGACGCCATTTCTATGGCTACTTTGTGGTGCCGAGTTGAGCCAGATCATTGAGGAAATCATCCTCGTCAATTTGTGAGTTAGAGGGGAATGCTGAAGAATACTAATGGATTTTCAAATTTCTGCTCCATGCATAAAATTAAGTGCTATAAAAAAATGACAGAAGAATATGACATAAATGATTTATTTATCGCATGGACAGAAAAAAGAAAGATTCTTCAGTATTGCCCTTTAATTTCATGAAGGAGGATGGATGATGGACTCTGGTCTGGCACAATTTGGCACGGTCCAACATTCGGCTCTATTTGTTTGGCTCACTGGAATAAATGAGACGAATATAAAAATTTGTTCTATTTTCAAAATTTTTATACAATTAAAATTGAAGATTATATTTTGAAAAATTCAAATTATTAAAATTGGAAAACATTCCCATCTTGTTGTGCAAATATTAGTACAGTTAA
Source organism: Notodromas monacha (assembly GCA_905338405.1). NCBI lineage: Eukaryota > Metazoa > Arthropoda > Ostracoda > Podocopida > Cyprididae > Notodromas > Notodromas monacha. The sequence continues at coordinate 80,331 of CAJPEX010000723.1, forward strand.
TGATATATATCATTATTAAATTATGTTTTCATAAGCTAGTTTTTATAAATATGCTTCAATAACTTGGATGCATATAGTTATTTTCAGAAAACATACAAAATTTTTTCGAATTGACTTTGTTGTTCTAGAGTGTGTACCAGTTATGATTACATCATAAGGTCGTGTATATTTTTTCAGTGCCAGATGAAGAATAGAATATATTTATTTAACCCAAATTTTCAATTAATTTTTTTTTTCATCAAATGAAAACTCAAGTCTGGTTTTTAGAAGCATCATCCAAGGCCTGATTTCTAGCTGTGATATTTTTCTCATTTAAGGTTGGGAAACTTCACAATTGTACGAGCTAAATTAGATATATTTTCTTACAGTGGTACCCTATACTCTCAAAATAACCAAAAATCTCAATAATGAAACTTATCTAACCATTTAGATATCTTCTCTCACGACACGATCTTGCTGGTATTATTGGTCGCATTGCCAGGGTTGGTCTTCTCCTGTTTTTGTATGAGGGCCTCCACGAGTCGCATTCGGGCCTTGACTTCCTTGTAGGCTCTGTAAGTTTTGTCCATCGGGGATCTTTCTTCTTCACTCCTCGGCGGACGTCCGTTGTTGTCTTCGAAACCGACTTCGAAAATCCGGATCTGCCTCTTGAGTTCCTTTCGACGTTCGATCAGCGAACGTTGCATGCGTTCCAGATCTTTGCTGTGATTGAAACAAGTAAAAATTAGCTAACACAATTTTAAAATGTTTACAATTTCAAAAATCAATTGGATCACGCGATTTTGAAGAAGACGCTCTCAGCGACATCTATGCTTCGCATGATATAGGCACAAGCAAATTACACACTGACCAATTTTCAACCCTCCAGCTGATACTTTTCTCATGACTTTTTTAAATGTATAATTTGAATAGAAACGCAAAATTTCTGAGCGTGACAAAAGCGTCTTTTCACTAGAAACTCTGTAATGACATGGACACGACCTTGGTTATTTCTAAAGTGGGTATAAAATTATAATACTGCACTACACATTTTTCTTTTAAATTTATTGCATAATCAGAGAAAACTTTCCAGTTATGGCTAGAGTTCTCCACCCATGTCACATAGTTCTAACAAATTGTCAGGCCAGCTGGAAATTTCTTCAATGTTGAAACAAAAAACTATTTTAAAACTATAAAAAGTTTTAGCTGGTCTGGAAAAGTGGAAATGAAAAGTTTTGGTTGCAGGGAAAGGAAAGAAATTCGTAAGTTTTCACTAGGAATGCAATAAATTAAAAAATGTTTTCAAGAATTGAGAAAAAAAAATAAATACCAGAACCTTGCAGCATCATGGGCTATATCATAATTTTCTTAAAAGTCATAACTACTCTCAAAATAACCCTAAGTCGCGCCGAAGTGGGACAACCCTAGTAAAGTTAAAATTTCACGCAAGGTGTTCATGAGGTTGTTTCACTTTTCACAACAAACTTGTAGAAAAATAACTCAGTAAATAATTCTCCAGCATAGTTGGGAAAATTTGAAAAGCTTTTATGTAAGGTTGATAACTTCACCTTTCTGCGTAATGCTTTTAAGAAAACTCATGCTTTTTTATATTACTGTACTTCATTGAAGAAACAAATTTATGAAAAAAAATGGCATAAATGGTTGGACTGTACTACTAAAGAACATGGCAGTACTCACATTGGACCTTCATGGTAAATGGTCATGTCAAATTCAATCTCCACAGGAGGAGGGGCTTCTCTCACGGCAACAGGCCTGTTCTTGCCATTGCTGCCACTGCTGCTGCTGCTGCTGCTGCCTGCTTCTACATCTGCCACTTGAGTCCCTCCTACACCGGCTCCATTGTTCCCATTGCCTCCTCCAACAGGCAACTTCTCTGTTTTTGGGAACTCCATGGCAACATGCTCAGGGATCGGGATCAGATTTGTGTTTGGCTTTGACTAGAAATAAAAAAAACAAAAATCAAATGATGGGTACAGTCAAACTTTGTCAAGACCTCAGCAACCACCAATTCATTTTGAAAAAAAAAAGAACATATCTTCTCTAATGACAAAAACATTGGAAACTCCATGTCAAAACTCCATCTGCCAAAAATATCAACACCTCAAATGTACTCCAGCATGCCAATTAATTTTTTTTGATAGCCTGCCAAAAAGATTCAAGTTTCTCAAAAATAAAACAGAAAGATGACATACTCCACCTCTTGAGAACATTAGTGATACATTATTTAACTTAAACATCCCATGCTTATTTTAAAAGAATAAAAATCAATCCTATTTCCAACTATACTCAATTTCCATAATTTTTATTTTCTGGGTAACCACCAACCCCCTTTTAAATTGCCAACATGACATAATTTACTCATCCCGCCTTTATTTTGATATTTTTCTAGAAAAACAAAGAATTTTATTTACAATTCATCTCAATTTTCATAGTCTTGGTTGTGCCTTGTGAACGCTGAAAAGCGGCAAATAAAGTGTTCTGTTCATTCATTCATTCATTCATTCAATTTTCATATTAAACAGATGGTTCTTGACAACTATCTTGTCTGCAACAATTTTATTTTAGAACAAGTGTTTTTGAGGCCCCATTGGGGTTTCCAACAAAATTCTGTCTACAACAATTTTTTTTCTGGTCCCTTGAATTTTGTTGCAGCAATAAGAAACCACCTGTAATATCTTTTCTGACATTTATCCGTTAAAATGCCACAAGACTCACAAACAAACAAACAAACAGTGGCGGCTTATCAATTTTTGTCTTTATTGTAGTTAAATTTCGATGAAACAAATAGAAAAAAATTACCATTCCCAGACGCACAATGGTCCGTTTGACAGCCCTGTAGCGGTCATACAAAGTCCACACTATTTTCTTGTCCTCTGGCGTTCCAGGGCGACCGTGTTTACTTTCCAGGTAGACCAAAAAAAAATTACCATTCCCAGACGCACAATGGTCCGTTTGACAGCCCTGTAGCGGTCATACAAAGTCCACACTATTTTCTTGTCCTCTGGCGTTCCAGGGCGACCGTGTTTACTTTCCAGGTAGACCAGGGCGCGTTGCAGAGACAGTTTTTCCGCTGTGACCTCGGCCGGGGTCATGTCCTCGAGTTTGTCCGGTCGTGATGCGGTTTCTCGCAAACATCGCAGGTGCTCGTCTATTTCCGACACTGTCTTTTCCAGGTCACCGGCTGGGTACTTGGCTTTGATGAGACCTGCCCTCGCAAAGTCCACTATAAACAGGACAAATTGAATGCGGTTTCTCGCAAACATCGCAGGTGCTCGTCTATTTCCGACACTGTCTTTTCCAGGTCACCGGCTGGGTACTTGGCTTTGATGAGACCTGCCCTCGCAAAGTCCACTATAAACAGGACAAATTGACACGAATGACAGGGAGAGAGAGACAAAAACACATTGACCGGATTGTGAAAATCATTTTTTAAAAAAGGGGGTTTTGATGTACTGTATTTTGAAATGAAGAGGGAGACTAATTGGGCAAATGAACCCTTACCTCCAAGTTTGGCATCCTATCAACTCATTAAGAAGCAATTTGAGGCCCAGAATATCACGAATTACAATTTCTTGCGACTCTTCATTTTTTTTCAAATAAAAATTCTTTTTTCCTTAACTTGAAACCTCCTCAACTCCCAAATTTTCAATGGTCCTTGAATTTTGACTTACAGATGTTAGAAAGTATGAAGAGTCATTCAACCAGAATACTGTATATACTGTAAAAAGAATACTGTATATTCAACCAGAATACTGTATATTATATGATATTGTACTCTTGATAAGCAATCATCTCAAATAAGTATGGATGCAGCAAATTTTAAGGTTTTTCAAAACAGCTAGAATTTTTGCTCTCATAATTGATACCCATTTGAATGGTAACGTACTCATATATTTTTGAATATTGCACAAAAATATGCGCAAACATATTAAATATTG
>CAJPEX010000724.1:0-55132 GCA_905338405.1 Notodromas monacha
AATATTTTCCAAGTCCTGGAATAATTCTCGAAGTACTGTACTGTACTTGGAATGACTCAATCGAGAGACATCAGATAATCAGAGAAATGCAATTCGCACCGCAACCGCCAAGTCCTGTTTTCAAAGAGCGTTTTCGTGTAACTCCTGCTGGTTGTTATCGAAATCGGGGTGGTTGGCTGTTGCTCTCCAATTTTCCACGGTTTCTGACTGTTATTACTTGTATATTTTCCTCTATCCCCGGGTTGATTGTGCAATGGGATCCTGCTGTGGCTTCTGCGGGTGGAGCACCTGTGGGTTTCAAATCCACGTGTGGGTCTGCGAAACAATCGGCAATTTACTGGCCGGGATCGAGGGGGTGTTTTCCTTCATCTGGGGCGTGCTGTTGGAGCATTTTCATTTGTTATTCTCCTCTCGTTGTGTTTGTGTGTGTCTTTGTTTTTTTTACATATTTATATTTTCTTCCCTTGCTACTGAAAGTATTGAAGGACATTTACGACGTGTTTCCCGTTTGTGTTTTGCAGAATTGCCCGACGAAGGCGGAGGCCAGGAGGAGCGCCGCCAAGATTGCCTTGATGAACTCGGTTTTTAATGACCACCAGTCCAGAACCATCACGGACGATTTCATCGAAAGAGCAGTCGCCGAAGCCAGGGCCTCCTTCAAGGTTAGTGCCGCAATTTTATTCGAGATATGACTTTGCTTTTTTCTTTCTTACTTGCCTCACCCTTTTTTTAATGATATGAACGAATCATTAAAAATACCGTACTGCTGAATGATACGAAAGTAATACGACGAATTTCGAATGATTCGTCATTTGGGGAAATTCATCTCGGGTTTATTGTACTTCATCAAAGAAGGCTTGAAGGTCACTCCGACGGGAAATCAAATCCCGAATGTAAAAGTAGCAGCGCTTTTTTTTTTTTTACGAAAACTGTTATTTACTGTATCACACAATCGATTCTGATGAAATTCGTGGATGTGTCCGCTATTTTACTGCGGCGTTCTGTAATTTTTTTCTTGCGTTGATTGATCTCTGAGGTAATTCGGTGGAAGGAAAACTTTTTCGGAAATTATTTTTTTCACCGACGAAATGTGGAACTGGAACACGAATTACTTTTTGTCGCCAATGCAAATGTCTCTCTGTAAAAAAATGAAATGAGCATTTTGGCATGAATAAGTTTTTTTAAATACAATACTCTCCTTTGCATGCCGTAATTTTAAACCATGACTCCATGAGTATTGTTTCGTGTAGCTGGCTGAAGGTGTAGAATGTGCATTATTCAAGTGCGCAGCAGCATTGAACAACCATTTTTGAAACCAACACGTAGTAAATTTTCCAAGGGCAGTTTTCATTTTTGTGTTCCGCCCTTTATGATTGAAAATGTTCCTTATCTGAAAGGTTCGAAATTTTCTATCAACTGTTGAAAATTTGGATTGGGTTTTTTTCATGGATTAGAGATATACTGAAAAGTTGTCTCGAAGATGAACTTGCTGTGTATTTTGGATATGTAGTGGTGTTTCATTTTGAAAACTTTTTCTTATGAGGGAGAAGTGCACAATCAAAACAAGGCCATTGATCAAATAATGTGAACCTTTATACATTGGCCGACTCATTTCGGATTCATTGCGTTTTTCCTTCATGCATACGTACTTGATACAAAAAAATACAGATGGACTCTCTCAACAATGATTTTATCTGCATGACAAATTCATTTTTGGTCCCATGGGGTTCTCTCGCTATGTTATTGATGGGGTTCTCTACATCTACATATATATTATTTTATATTTCTGTCCCTTAAATTTCGTTGTAGAGAGAGAGAGTCCACCTGTGTCTTTAACTATCAATATAAAAAATGACGGCGAATTTTACTGCTGAACAAAGGAAAACACTGCCCAGCACGATTACGTCTTCTGGAAAATCTTTTTCCGCTTTAAAAATTAAGTTGACAGCCAAGTTTCACGAAGAAAAAAAATGTAAGTATCTTGAATGGTAGACGATGAATTTTCGTGCAGTCCATTGTCCGAAGCAGCTGGAACTATCCGAAGGAAGCATCGGCAGTAGTCAAATCTTCGCGGATGAAACCACATTTATCCGAAGTCTATATTTCGGGGTATTTGTGTAATCTTTGAATACATTTTCAATTTCCGTTTGCATATACTTTCAGTGTTTACAGAGCTGTCTTGGGTTAAACTAATGCAGTATCTTGTACAGATATTGTATAATTTTGCTTGCATTTTTAACTTCACGTCGAATGGTTTTTTTTTCTTCATATTTGGAATCATAAACTAATTTCTGCAGAAATTTTATACTTTATCGTGATTGGTGCAGTTGTCATGACATCATGATGGGGTTAACGAGGAATAAAGTTGGCTGTTCATTGCCTCTTCCGTTCGTTCATCTGCAGAACGTGTAAGCCCTTAAGCTTTGGGGAAGCGATGATGGATCGGATCCGGGGGGGTTGGATGGGCGAGGAATTTTGGCAGGCCCGGGGTCCGGCTCATTAGCACGCATTCCGATCATCAAGCCCGACTCGGGGGATAACGAGCCACGGGCGAAATTAATAAATCGGCCGTGTTCGCCCCGCCGTCAGCGCGATTTTAATTGAGTTCCCACACGTTTCTCTCGATCGACGACGACGACGACGACAAGAAGGAAACAGCCCCTGGGCTGACTGGCAAACTACTGCCTTCCCACGACACTCGGCTCTTTCCGTCTGTCGGCTTATTAGTCGTTGCGTCGCCCCCTGAAAAAAGTATTTTTTTTTTTTTTNCCAAGATTGCCTTGATGAACTCGGTTTTTAATGACCACCAGTCCAGAACCATCACGGACGATTTCATCGAAAGAGCAGTCGCCGAAGCCAGGGCCTCCTTCAAGGTTAGTGCCGCAATTTTATTCGAGATATGACTTTGCTTTTTTCTTTCTTACTTGCCTCACCCTTTTTTTAATGATATGAACGAATCATTAAAAATACCGTACTGCTGAATGATACGAAAGTAATACGACGAATTTCGAATGATTCGTCATTTGGGGAAATTCATCTCGGGTTTATTGTACTTCATCAAAGAAGGCTTGAAGGTCACTCCGACGGGAAATCAAATCCCGAGTGTAAAAGTAGCAGCGCTTTTTTTTTTTTTTTACGAAAACTGTTATTTACTGTATCACACAATCGATTCTGATGAAATTCGTGGATGTGTCCGATATTTTACTGCGGCGTTCTGTAATTTTTTTCTTGCGTTGATTGATCTCTGAGGTAATTCGGTGGAAGGAAAATTTTTCGGAAATGATATTTTTCACCGACGACGTGTGGAATTGGAACACGAATTACTTTTTGTCGCCGTTGCAAATGTCTTTATTTTTCTCCCTTGTAAAAAAATTAAATGAACATTTTGGCATGAATAAGTTTTTTTTTAAATACAATACTCTGGTCCTTTGCATGCCGTAATTTTAAACCATGACTCCATGAGTATTGTTTCGTGTAGCTGGCTAAAGGTGTAAAATGTGCTTCATTCAAGTGCGCAGCAGCATTGAAACAACCATTTTTGAAACCAACACGTAGCAAATTTTCCAAGGGCAGTTTTCATTTTTGTGTTCCGCCCTTTATGACTGAAAATGTTCTTATATGTAAGGTGCTAAATTTTCCATCAACTTGTTGAAAATTGGGATTAGGGTTTTTTCATGGATTAGAGATATACAATACTGAAAAGTTGTCTCGAAGATGAACATGCTGTGTATCTTGGATATGTAGCGGTGTTTCATTTTAAACACTTTCTTATGAGGGAGAAGTGCACAATAAAAAAAAAGTCCATTGATCAAATAATGTGAACTGTTATGAATTGGCCGACTCATTTCAGATTCATTGCGTTTTTTCTTTATGCATACGTACTTGATAAAAAAATACAGATGGACTCTCTCAACAATGATTTTATCTGCATGACAAATTCATTTTTGGTCTCATGGGGTTCTCTCGCTATGTTATTGATGGGGTTCTCTACATCTACATATATATTATTTTATATTTCTGTCCCTTGAATTTCGTTGTAGAGAGAGAGAGTCCACCTGTGTCTTTAACAATCAATATAAAAAATGACGGCGAACTTTACTGATGAACAAAGGAAAACGCTGCCCAGCACGATTACGTCTTCAGGAAAATCTTTTTCCGCTTTAAAAATTAAGTTGACAGCCAAATTTCACGAAGAAAAAAAACGTCAGTATCTTGAATGGTAGACGATGAATTTTCATGCAGTCCATTGTCCGAAGCAGTTGGAACTATCCGAAGGAAGCATCGAGTCATCAGTTTAGAAGCGCCTACTTTGGTGTAAATAGGCTTCAGATATAAAGCCCCATAAACACATTAGAAACTTATGTAAAAGTTAAAGGCAAACGTATATGAAAGTCACAAATGTCTCGACAGAAGGGTTAAACTAATGCAGTATCTTGTACAGATATTGTATAATTTTGCTTGCATTTTTAACTTCACGTCGAATGGTTTTTTTTTCTTCATATTTGGAATCATAAACTAATTTCTGCAGAAATTTTATACTTTATCGTGATTGGTGCAGTTGTCATGACATCATGATGGGGTTAACGAGGAATAAAGTTGGCTGTTCATTGCCTCTTCCGTTCGTTCATCTGCAGAACGTGTAAGCCCTTAAGCTTTGGGGAAGCGATGATGGATCGGATCCGGGGGGGTTGGATGGGCGAGGAATTTTGGCAGGCCCGGGGTCCGGCTCATTAGCACGCATTCCGATCATCAAGCCCGACTCGGGGGATAACGAGCCACGGGCGAAATTAATAAATCGGCCGTGTTCGCCCCGCCGTCAGCGCGATTTTAATTGAGTTCCCACACGTTTCTCTCGATCGACGACGACGACGACGACAAGAAGGAAACAGCCCCTGGGCTGACTGGCAAACTACTGCCTTCCCACGACACTCGGCTCTTTCCGTCTGTCGGCTTATTAGTCGTTGCGTCGCCCCCTGAAAAAAGTATTTTTTTTTTTTTTGTCTGCTTCGTCCCATAAGAGAGGACATCATTCTCCGGGTCCTCTTTCCCTGCGGGTATTCTTGTTGTGGGATTGCATTGTGTGTCCCATTCCTGAGAAGAAAAAAAAGTGGGTGAATTCAAAGTCCAGGATTGTATCACGAAAGAGCATTTTACAGCGCTTGAAACACACGAAGGGAGCAGCTAACGACAAGTACCTAATACAGTACAGTGTGATTACCCTAACCCGAATGTAAGCAAACTTAACCTTCCCGGGGGTAACATAATTTGAACTAAGCTAACCTTAAATTTTGATCAATCAAACTTGATGGGAAAACAATGCCAATTTAAAATAATCAAACCTAGAGTTTCTCGAGTTTTTGTTTTATGGGAGGACTTGCTTCATTCAATGCAGTAAGACCGATTACCAGATTGTTTTTCGCTTCGTTTTTGTTTTTGCTTACGGTTTTGGAGACGGTACGGTATTCTAATTCGAAAAATTTTATAAACTATTTTTCGATCCTTTTACATTTTTCAACTTCCTTTTGAGAACGTCAGGTGATTTAAATTTTTTGAAAACATCAAATTTTCCTCCTCTGAAAGGCCAATCTAAGACTCTGCTAAATTAACCAGATGCACGAAGTCCGTGTGGTCCGAGATTACAGTACTCCAGATTTAAAATACTTGAAACGGAAACCTAATTTAATTGTAGCCTAACTTCAGATATTCTGAAATAACTTGAACGAACCCACCAAACCCCAACTAAACTACTGTACAGTACAATTACATGAATCAAATATGAGCCCATGTTACTTAACTTGAACGAAGCTATTTTTACGCTGTTCTGTGTGCTCGCTGCTTTGTGCATTTCCCTCTTTTGAGTTTGTTCCTTCAAAATTTTCTCTTGTAATATGCATACGTTTGTCAGTACAGTGTTCAGCTCTTCCCCTTCGAATCTTGACCTGTTTTGCGTGACCCAATTTTATGAAGGATCGAGGATAAATCTCAAATCACGCAAAATGCTGTGGGTCGTTCAGTACGACCATGTAATTTTTCATGTTGAAGTTGTTTCATCAGCGTTCTTCAAACTCGAACACTTCAACCACAAGGAATTTGCAGATTTTGATGAATACAGTTGAACCTCTTTAAGTCAAATTTTTAGGGACCAGGAAAGAAATTCCACTCAAGGAGGCGTCAGCTTAGGGAGGTTTTGATTTTTGGAGGTTTCCAGTTAAGGAAACGAACATTTTTGTTGGGAGGAGAAGTAAAGAAAAAGCAGGATATAGTAAATGAGGATATTCTGGGCCTAAACTTGCTTCTTACTGAGTTTACACCTTGCTGTACTTGGAGGCAGGGGTTCATTTGCCTTATTAGTCTTTCACTCCCTTCCAATATGCATCAAATCATTTGTTTTATAGATCTTATTTTTCATATTTCAAGGAGATAATAACCGAAAGGCCTGAGAAAATTTGACTTTGGGTGGTTTCACTTATTGAGGTTCAACTGTAATTTAAATCTACGGTACCTGTACTCTGCTTGATATTCACAATGTTTTGAGTTTTTTTTTCAAATCATCTTCATTGCATCTCCAAAAAGCCTTGAGGAATTTTCTGTCATTTTTTGTGGACATCGCCCTCCAGTCATGAGCAACTGGTAAGTTTTAATTGCAACAATGAGGTGATTGAATTTAAATTTCAACTTGATGACCAATATTTTCCTGAGACTGAATTACGTTCTTTGTGGGCTTTTGATGAACAATTTCGAGAGAAGAATTTGAAAAGATTCCTCGAGGAGCCACGAAACCTTACAGAAAGGGATCGTGAAAGACGTTCGCTTAATTTGTTTCAAGTTCAAAGGCAATGCTAACGCGGAGTGCGCAGGCGCGCACTTGGCGTTTATTTTTATACTTATTTTTTCTCTCAGTTATTGTCTTATTGATCGATGATGTTAAGGACCCGGCCAAATTATCTGAGAGTGACTCGCGGAACGAGCGGCGAGGATTGTCGGAGAGTGACAGACCGGTTTCCGGCGTGTTGAGCATCTTCCCTCTAGGGCGTCATGAGCTTCGTTTTTTATTTATTTATTTATTTACAGTTGAACCTCTCCAGAAATTTCAAGGGACCAGCATAAAATTCTACTTAGGGAGGTTTGGAGTTTTATAGAATTATAGATGCTTTACTTACAGAATCAATCATTTTTTATTGTTCGAAACATTGAAGAATTGCACTAAAGTGTACATTGTGATATTCTGGGCTTCAATTTGCTTCTAAAATGAGTTGATTGGGCACTCAGCTTGGAGAAAGTGGTTTATTTGCCAAATTAGTCTGTCACATTCTGTCAAAGCACATCAAATTCAATTTTTTACTGTTTTTTTTCTTGTTCCAATAAAATAATAACCTAAATGCCTCAAAAATTCCACTTTTGGAGGTTTTAGAGGCACATTTTTTTAGTTAGGTAGATTTCTTAATGCATTATTTCCAAGGGAATTCAGAAAGGGACTAAAACAAATGTTGACTTAGGGAGGTTTGATGTTGCAAGGTTCAACTGTATCATGTTTTTTATTTATTTCCTGTTGCCCCCAGGCAACCAAACATGGGGCTGGACCAAGCTGCAACAGAATGAGGAAAGTGGCACTGTTTTGACAACCCAGTATTCTCAGATGAGAAGCTTTGAAATTTCAGTACAGGTGGTACCTTGCAATTTGACCTCTGCCCCACAATTCAACCCACAGAGAGGCACAATAATTTCAAATACAATTGGGGAAAATATTGCATTTGATGTTGCTTTTCAATTTGACTGCTTCACATTTGACCCTAGTCCAGCAATTGATCAGTGTTGAATTCTGGGGCACATACTACCTGTACAGTAAGGTAACCTGCAGGGACATATGTTTCTACAAAGATGAAACCTAGTCATTGGACTACCAATACAGTACCTGTACAGTGATAGGTAGTGTGTAGTACAAACACCTCACAGTACAAACCTTCTGTGAATCAAACATTTGTACAGCACTGTACTGTACTGCAATTTTTCTCAAAGGTTATGCTCAAAGCAAAAAATTCTTTGAAAATGGGTTTTGCTATGACCATAACGCCCTTAGGCGCAATGTTTTGAGCCTGAAATCCACACACTTTCAAGAATAAAAACTGATGCCTAAATCCATTGAACAATTTTTAATATAAAGTGAGACACACACATGCAGACACTTCAACCTGCAGACAATTCAATGTAGGGACACTTATTTTCCCAGATAAAATTAATAAAAAATGCCCAACATGAGGACACTGACTCAACATGGGGACATTTTGTGGTAAAATTGAAAATACTTTTCAGGCCAAATTACAAGAAACAGATATTTTCAACCCTGAAATTGATGTAAGAAAAGTTCTTGGGCATTTTTCTCACCAATTTACGATCCATTTAGCTAATTTTAAAAAATTACCTCCACCATAGAGGGACTTCTACTTTTTTTCACTTGAATGTTATTTTTGTAGATGCTATTTCAATGTACAGTACAGAGATACACTATTCAATGCTTGAAATGTTCTTATTGAGTTGAAAATGTATTGACTAATTCAAATTCAAGTGGCAAACAATTTTTTTTCCGGGAATTCTTAAGAATATTTTTCCCATAAAGCACCAATTAAAAATTATATGATGTAAGTCTATGGGATAACAAGACTCAACTTAGGGACATTTCAACTTAGAGACACTCTTGATGCACCAATTATGTCCGCATCCAGGGGTCTCACTGTTATGGCTATTCTGACTCGCGTTGCGCAGAATTACGCCTCGGGAAATGCATAACTTTTCAGGAGGCCCTCACATACGCACCGTCACGAACCATTTGGAGAGATACTGCACTCCGTTATTTATTTTAAAGGTTGTTTGATATCTGCATTTTATGGAGAGATAGAACGTTTCTGATGTGCTTGTAGAAAGTCACTGTTTGGAAGAATTCTGAGGATAATTAAAGTCACCGAAAAACATTAATCCTCTATTTTAATGTATTGCCCTGCACTTCAGGAGTCCACGTCACCTCCAGCTCTCGGCTGACATTGCGTGAAAATTCCACGATGAATATCTTGGGGGAGGAAAAAGGCAATGAGTTGTGCGTGCATAATTTGATTTTTTCTTTTTCAAAGCAATCCCCATGAACTTTGACCTTTCGTTGCATAATCGTGAAACCAAAATGTGCATGCCTGAGATGGCGCCTCTGATTTATGGACTGTGATCCCGAACTGCGAGTTCAGTGGGTCTGACACGAATGTCTGTTCATCTAATCGTCTGACGAGAATACCACCATGTGTCAAAGCTCTCACGCAGTCTGCAAAATATTGTACTGAAATTACCTTGCTCAACGTGCTCTCCTAGACCAAATATTCGGAGTCTTGAAATGTGCACATGTATGCATGTTACGAACCAACCTTATACAGTGATCACTTTTTCGATCGCTTTTAACGATGGATTTGATTTATTCATGTACAAGCTTTATTTGCCGCTTGTTTGCCAAATGTTCCAAGTTTTTGCTAAAACAAAAATATGACATTGTTTTTAGTGCCACGTTCCGTTAGTGCGTGTTTAAACTCGTGCTTCACAAGTAGGACACAGACACGCCTATTAAAAATAAAATAATTACCATGTAGAAAGAATCTTTGATGAGGAATCAAATAAACTAGCCCTTTTTCTGGTAGTCTAAGTCTAAGACTAGGGAGAGTAATTTTTGACAAAGTTATGAAAATCATGTCTTTTTATGTTCAATACTGATGATGTGGAATAATATAAGATGTTCTGGCGATGCAGTAACCAATGCTGTATATTTACACTGCAGTAATTACACCACTTGTAATCTTTATAATTTAATTAATAGATTAATTTTAGTGGCTGTCAATGTGTCATCTCTACATCGATGACGAACAACCCGAACAAAGCAAACCTGACCGACTGACAGCTGAAATGGGGAAAGTATAGATTTATCTTCCTTCGATAGGTGTCGCTCTCCAATAGGAAATTCGGTGTGCTCATGGTTTTGTTCGTTATTGCCTTACTAAATATTTGGCACCCGCCAACCGCGCTCATTGGTGAACATTCGCCCTTCCGAGACCCGCTCTTTTGATACGTGAATATCGTCTTCTCTACTTGAGAAAAATTTGAGTGCAGGCTTGCACTGCAAAAGTGGCCCGGCCCTGTGGTTCAGGTTCCTTCGTCCCATGATGGGTATCATCGGCGGGAAGTGGACCATGACCGTGCGGGGGCAACCCTGCGGTATATTTACAGTATATAAATCCCGCTCGTTGACACTTGTAGCTCGTGTTCCGCGTTTAGGCCTCGGGGGGGCAGGTGAAGCTATTGCAGGATGGGTCCCATACAATGCATAGCTCTCACTGGTTATGGCTAATTCCTGCCCTGCATCAGGGTTTTTCAAACAAACAAATTTTTACTTTGGGGATGTATTCAATTTTTTGAAATGTGCCAAAATGTTCATGTCGAACACTAAATAACCCGGTTTTTTGGGCTGCGACCCGGGTTTGCAACGTACATTAAACAATCCACAAAATAGTAATTCACGGGATCGGTGGATGATCAAAATTGTTCGAGTGCCAAAATGTTCATGTCGAACACTAAATAACCCGGTTTTTTGGGCTGCGACCCGGGTTTGCAACGTACATTAAACAATCCACAAAATAGTAATTCACGGGATCGGTGGATGATCAAAATTGTTCGTCGGATTCTCGCAGGATACGTCCTATATTAAATAATGTAAAAAATCCCTCGCCGTGACTTTCATACGATCAGCTTAATTAAACAACCTTGGGGGTTGATTGCACAGTAATTTATTTGCAAAAAAAAAAGTTAATGCTTTTCATGGTTGGTCGAACCTCGTCAAGTCGGGGACCATCAAAAAATTTAAGTTCGGGAGGTTACGAGGAAAAAGGAATCGCGCATTTTGGGGGGGAAAGGAACGAAGAATTACAAGAAATCGCAATTTGTGATATTCTGAGCCCTAAATTGCATCCTGACGAAAGAGTTGACATGATGCTGAAGTTGGAGGCAAGGTTTTATTTGTCCAATTAGTTTTTTTTCATTTATTTTAAAAGGCATCAAGCTACATTTTTAATGCTTCCCAGGCTCAACTTTAAGTTTGTTCAATTCCATGCCGTGTGGTTCTAAAAAAGATTATTGTGTGGATTTTTCACGAGTTTTTTCTTCTTCTTCTTTGTGTGTGTTGGTGAAGCAGATGATTAATGTGGTTTTTGTTGTCTCAATTTCCGTAGGGCGAGATGGAAGAGGCAGATAATCCGAACACTGGGATCGGGGCTTTCCGCTTTATGTTGGAGCAGAACAAGGGCAGGACCATGTTGGAGTTTCAGGAGCTGATGACCGTCTTTCAGCTGCTGCACTGGAATGGCAGTTTGCGAGCAATGCGTGAACGCCAATGCTCCAGGTACATTACATTATTTTATTTTAATTTTTCTACATTTTTGAAGGCAAGTATGGAGATAATTTAAAACAAAGATCCCTCAATTTTCTCAGGAGATTCCGTACATTTTCGATCCAAGTTGTTGACAACAAAAATCAATTTGTGGAAACGTTTTTGTCAACTGGTGTAAAAAAAAAATTTCTTTTCTTAAATGGACACTCAGTTCTGGTACGTCCGGTGAACCTTCATAACTGGGACCTCCCCAAGTCAAACTTTTTTCAAATCCATTGTCCATTTCCAAATTCCCTCAGAAAAAAATCCACTAAAAACATCCCTAACTCGAAGGCTTTCCCCTTTAAACCTCTATACTGTACTCCGAATTTTGTGGAGGATTTTTTTTTTTGGCTTTCCTTCATTGACAAAGGTATAATGCGTACCTACATTTTAAAAACTTCTTGAAAAATTCACAGTGGACCCTTGGTTAAAAAATCCATAGTTGGTTCCAGACAAAAGTTTGTTTACTGAATTTGATTTTCCTGTAGACTTCAACAGGAAATAATTTAATCTATTCCATGAACCCACAAGACAATTGCATATGAAAAATGCATGGCCGTCAACTATAATTAGAATAAGTTGTTGCTGCATCTTATATGTGCTCAAAATGTGTTCACGGTGTTAAATGAAAGTAGAACTAATGAAAACAAAGATCAAAAAGATTCAATTCCAGAGAAACACCGCACATGTCAGAGGAAATTAAATTTATTTTTTTAATGCTGAAAGTTGAGATCAAAGACCTCTCTAACAATTGAGCAACTAGAAGGAACAAGCACAAAAAAAGCAAAAATTCTGTCACAGAAAAGCATATGAATATTTTAGCTGTAACAAAATCTAAAAGAAAAGATTAAACATATTAAAGTGCCAGAGGGGAGGAATTTTCATATCAGTGCATATAGGTAAATTATTTGAATTTAGATTGTACCACAAATGTCTGCCCTAAAATCATATTTTGAATTTTCCATTTTCCCCTAGAAATTGTTTTTAAACCGAATTTTTGTTTTTGTTTTTTCTAACCGAGTGGCTTGTTAACCGAGGGTCCACTGTTTCCTGCTTATGACGCGCACCCCTTCCTTGTTTCTCTCTCAAATTTGAGAGAAAAGAACGTGTGCGTGGTTCTTGAGTAAATGTGGTTATTGTTGATATGAACATCAGTCGTATATACAGTGAAATTCCGTTACAACGAATCTAGTTTTACCGAATTTTTCCTTGGGTCCTGGCAGTTTTCCAATAGGCGCCATTTCATAAAAATCTCATTTTAACCAATTCATTTTTAGGCTGTAATCTCAGTAAATTACAACGAATTTGTGGCCCTGATTTCATGCATAGGCCGCAGGGATTATTTAATGAATGGCTGAAATTGGAAAACTTGAAATGGAGCATGATTCCATCTTCTTCCAAGAATAAAAAAAAAACTTTTTGCAGAGAAACGTTGGTGTTGAAAAAAAAACACAAAATAACATATTTCTTGGGAATCCAATCTAAATTTGGTAATAACCATGAATCTCAGTACAACGAATTTTTTGTTGCAACAAAGTTGTAATTAGGTCCCTGGGAGTTCGTTGTAACGAAATTTTACTGTATATTTATATTTAGTCGATTCAAATTTCCGTCGATTTTTTTTTTTTTTTGAGGCAATGACTGATGAAGGAACTTGTTCTTTGTGGGGCATTTGCAGGCAAGAAGTGCTGGCGCACTACTCCAACCGCGCCCTGAACGACGAGATGCGCGGCCACATGGCCGCCGACTGGGAGCTGCGGGAGCAAGAACACCCCGGGATCATTGCGCGGGAACTGCGCGAAGCCGAGCATCACCTGGAGGAGGCCCGCCTGGCTGGCCGCGAACTCCGCTACCCCAAGGAAAAGCGGGACATCCTGCTCCAGGCGCTCAACAGAGTGAGCCGCAACAACGCCACGCGTCTGGGACGCCACCAGTGATTCCCCTCCATTCCAATGCTCCACACTGCAAGCATGCATGCGTGCTGCTGCTGCTGCCGCCGCCACCGTCGCCGGCAAATCGAGGGTGGGGGTTTTTTTTTTTCGTTGAAGATCCCTGCCGCCCTTCTCAGCGTCCGTCCACGCACTCTGCTCGTTGCATTCCGTCCGTCCGTCCGTCGCGTTCCGTCCGTCCGTCGCTAGCTGATGATGATACTCATGAGCGTTTGTAGTTCCCTCAACACTCTTGAACTCTTGTTATGTTTGGTGGGCGAGTTGAACGGCGCTTATTTGTGTGTAATGCCGGTATTTTTTTTTCACGATATTTTTCCGCATTTCAGCTGAAATTCTTTGTAAGATTCCCACGTTCGTCTTCTGAAGAGATAAGAATTTCAGGGGGTTCATTAGTGTAATCTTATGATAATCTCGGATAGATGTCGCCTTTTGAAGCTCAGTTGCCCGCCATGACCATGATGATGGGGTTTAAAGCAGTGCTGCCCAACATCTGACCCTCCGGCCTGCAGAGACTCTTCATTGATCCCTCTGTGCCTTCCCGTTAATTTTCAAGGTGGCAGCCACCACTATTCAAAATATATCTTGAAAGATTGATTGAAAAACTCGGAATTTCGTTCCAGCACCCTTCAAAAATGCGACAAAGCTATGCTTGTGATTCAAGTGCGTAGTGCTAAATTAAAAGTGAAACCGTGTATTTAAAAGGGAAAAATGTGGAGCCTCAAAAAGTATTTTTCTGTGGGACCCACGAGGACTCCCCATTTCCGGAATGTGGCCCCTAAAAATGAATTAATGTGGCTCTTGGGCTCTAAAAATGTATTAATGTGGACCATATAACCATGTATGATTTTGGCAGCACTAGCTTTCTCGAAGACCTTAAATCAATTCAGGGTTTGGGTTTTGCTTCGGTATATAAGTATTGGGATCATGGTGTGCTGTTCCATTATCTTTAACTTGGAATAATTGCTGTGGGGATGATTTAAAGACTGAGGTTTTTAGCGAAGATTTTGCAAAAGCGTCGTTCTTCTCGCATTCTATATTTGTGGTGTAGTGGAGAGAGTGTTGTGGGATTTTGCAGCGTTTTGATGCATCACTCGTAAAGAGGCCGGGGCTTGTTGCCGTGAGGCAGGAATGACTTATTTTTTGTTCTTTCTGATTGCTCGTTTTTTACAGTTGTAAATGTTGATGAGCTGAGCGTCCGAATGTTCCAAATCAAAAACGAAGCGAATGATCTTGAAGCTTGTAGCTCGCGGGAAAATTGTAAAGCGCGCAAGTAGCATTAGTCCATTTGATTTGCTGACATTTGCAACCATGTGCCTTTTTTTTTAAATCGGTTTTGTCCCAATCGACGTTTTTTTTCTCTTTTATTTTATTTTTCCCTCGATCCTGAGAAAACCTGTTGTAAAGGATGACTTGTGTTATTTTGGAGATATTTTTTTTTTCCTTGGTTGAACTCTGAGCCTTTTTTCCCCGCCTTCGGCTAAAGTAACACGACTTGTTACCCCGGTGAGGATAAAAATGTTTCTCCTCGCTTCGTGCCTGCGGACGATTTTCTTTTGCGAATAAGTTCGTATCGACTCGAAATGGAGGCTTCGTTGGAGGAACAGGTTTTTTGTTTTTGTTTTTCGGATTGCCATAGAGAGTTGGAAAGATGGATGTGGCCACGGGAGAGGGATCTCATGAATGATGTGATTGATGTTGGAAGTGCGTCTCCAGTCTGTGCGGTGGAGCCACCTGCTGATGGAACTCGGACTGTCTTTAATCCGCCTTGCGACCCTTTCAGTGCACATCCTTTCCCGAGAGGCTGCTTTCTGTTTGTTCTAGGAATTGTATGCATCGATTTTGGTATTGATTAAAAAGTCTACGATATAATTCCCTCTCGTCGTCGTGATCTCTTCATTGTGTGTTTAGTGCAGACCACAACAGCCTCGGGATCGATTGGTGCGCTGTAGAGTGGACCCCGAGATGCGGACGTTGTTGATCTTGTCCTTATGTTGTATGTCGTTTCCACTTTGACTTTAATGGGAACATGCAGGGGTTGTCCCACATGGGCGTGACCTTGATTATTCCTATATCAGTGGGTATCACTGCAAGAAAAATTATGGTATCGTGGTAATGTTTTAAGGTTCTAGGATTTTTTCGGATTTCTGAAGTTTTAACTCAATTTTCTGGACGATGATAAGTAGCAACTTCAAAGATATGGCCAGAGTTCTCCGCCCGCCATGTCGCTGCAGGGTGTTAAAAATTTATTTCAGGCCAGCTAAAATATTGAAAACGTTTTGTTGTTTTAACCATTATCTTTCCAACATTTTTGATAATGTTTAGTACCAAATTTCAATTTTCAGCCGGCCTGGCACATTTTTAGCATCCTTTGACACAGGTGGGGAAATCTGGCCAATAACTGGAAAGTTTTCACTTATGTATCCCTAACAGTTCATGCATTAAATTGAAAAATTCCTTTAAAAGTACAAATAAATCTCAGAACCTGAAAACATCATGGACTTATCATAATTTTTTACACTCTGACCTACTCTAGGAATAACTAAGGTTGTGCCCAAGTGCAGCAACCCTTGTATTTAATTTATAGGGTTCTCCAGTTCATCAAAATTAGGAAAATAAAGTCCCAAAATTTGAATAAACTTTGTTTCTCTACTTCAGCATACAGAAAAAAAACTGAAGAAAATTTCACAGAATGTGATCTTTTGGTATTGGAAGGAGCACATTATATAAGAAGCAAAGAACAAGTTGAGATATACTCCGCACGCATGTGGTGAACAAAAAATGTGAAAAACGAATCACAAAAGTAGCCTATTTTTGATTTCGAATCAAAAATTTTATAATGAAATTTATTTCTAATCGTTGTGAATAAGTAACTCGATTTTTTCATGTGACATGAATCTTATTCAGAAAGTAAAACTTTAAATTTTTCTAGTGATGTTGAAAAAGCGTCCCTATCTCAAGAAATTGTCTGGATGGACATCCGGACACTTGAAACACTCGCAAAAAAATCTACTCAGACCTGGGTAGATTCTTTGTGTGTGTTTCAAGTGTCCCTAAGTTGGATCTTGGATCATCTGTATTTTGGGGGCCCACTTTAAATGATTTTGTCATTATTTCTGCATTGCTTTTTGCACCCAATCTGGATGACTGGTGTAATTAAATTGAATTGAACAGCAAGCTTTATTTTCCCGTTTTCAGCATTCACAAGGTTCAAACAATGTTCCCACATCCAAACCCCCTCCCCTCCCCACCAACATTCATCCAAACACATTCTGCACATATCAGAATAGAAAATAGAGAAACAAGCTTTGCATGGATATTAAAAGAAAAGAAGATACATCCCAAGAAGTTCAACAGTACAAGTGATATATATATACGTGCACTTTCTTCCCTTCCCTGATCACAAAAACAAAATATCAATAATAAGAATTGCAGCATAAAGCAATTACTGGTGTAATTCTGATTGTCAAAATTTCTTCATTATTTATTGCGCTGTCTGGATCGGTATCGTTATTTTTGTGTTGATTTCTTAATTGCAATGTGTGTTCAGTATGGAGACATCCACCGGATTCTAACTACAGCTGATTTCCATGATGAGATGGCGATTTTTCTTGTAGGTTTTCAGGATTTCTTTCTCCTTCGTGTGACATTCATCTTACCTTCCATTGTCCAGTTTGTCCTGTCTGTACCCTCTGGACGCTTCGGAATTTTGATTACATTTCGATATATAGTTTTTTTTCTGTTCAACAATGCGATATGAAAAAGCGTTTCGAATTATTTTTCATTTCTATTGATGGCCTGCTGAAAATTGGATGGGAATTTTGGTGGTTCGTAACATTTGCTGCTCTCGAAAATGCGGTCAGGATTTACCGGTTTAGTCAACAGCGTATTCTGGAAGTTTGTTGAAGCGTGCTGCAATAAAAAGTTTTTATCCATAGCATATTTTATAGGACCATCTATGAGAACAAATTTGTTCTGAAAATGCGCACAACACGATTCTCTCGAGATATAGATGCATTAATACCTGGCAAGCGTATGACGGTTAAATTGAAAAAAAAAAAAACTTCGCTCAAATTGAAAATTCCAGTTATTTCGTTAATTTGTAAATTTCAAAATTACAACATGGCCTTCCTCTTTTCAATAATTTTATGCTGGGCATGCCCTGACTATTATAGGGCTCAAACATTTTCACTCAAAATTCCTTATTCCATCAAGTCTCTTGCTCTAATACGATAGAATTCAGAGGATTTGAAAAAATGAAGTTTGCTGTGGACAAAATCGTTGTAACGAGCCTACATCATGATGTTTCTTCCTTTTTTTGAAACTGCGGCCCTCAACTCTCTTTTCATTAAAAGTATTTAGGGGATAGGCGTCCTTTAATTGGGAATACTGTATTTTGGCATCTGAGGAAATTTAGAAATATTCAGGCATCTATACTAGCACCACCACCTGCTGGATTACAGAGTATATATAAACCTGTAAACTTACAGTTAGGTAGTGCTGGTATAGTGACTGAAAAGAAGATCGTATGAGATGTCACCAATTATTTCGACATAACTGTACTGTACTGTATATTATTAAATAAATGGGCAGTACACGCCGTGGGCCTCGCCGCATTCAAAAGAACTACAACTTTGACGGCTAGAGGACGCCAGCGGTGAAGCGTGTCCGCGTCCGGTGAGATTCGGTATGAAGTACAAGTATTTCCTCGACTCCTGTGAAAGGAGGCTTACGAGTGCGTGACGGTGCGCGCGGAGCGTGAATCAACGGCTGAGTGATTTAGAAACTTATGAACTTGCCGTGGCTATCTTTTGTTATTAACGTTTGTGATGTTTCAAATTTGTTTCAGGTTTTTCCCGATCCATTATGTCGAAGAAGAGGATTGACATTGGAGACAACCTGAAGTCGAAGCGAAAGAAGTTCGAAGACGATGGTGACTACGGAGATGGGGATGGTTCGACGAAGGTGGGAAAGGTCTCAGCAAATGAACAAACAGCCGCGGCGAACACTACTGTCTCACCATCGCTGAATAAATACACGGGAAGGCCAAATTCGAAACGGTATTATGAGTTGTTCAGAAAGCGCGTATCGTTGCCCGTTTGGGAGTATCGAGATCGGTTCATGGACCTTCTACACAAAAATCAAGTGCTAGTGCTCGTCGGTGAAACTGGATCCGGTAAAACTACGCAGATTCCGCAGTGGTGTGTTGAATATGTGACGAGCATGGCGAAAGGTCAAAAGCGAGCCGTGGCTTGTACTCAGCCGCGTCGTGTTGCAGCTATGTCCGTTGCCCAAAGAGTGTCGGAGGAAATGGATGTGAGTTTAGGTCAAGAAGTTGGTTACTCGATTCGGTTCGAAGACTGCTCATCTCCGAGAACCTTGTTGAAGTACATGACTGACGGTATGTTGCTCCGTGAGGCGATGAGTGAGCCCTTGTTGGAACAGTACGGAGTGGTGCTGTTGGACGAAGCGCACGAAAGGACCTTAGCGACTGATATTCTCATGGGCGTGCTGAAGGAAATCAAGACGCAAAGATCGGATCTGAAGATCGTGGTGATGAGTGCTACGTTGGATGCCGGGAAATTTCAAACGTATTTCGACGATTGTCCGCTCATGAGCGTTCCTGGTCGCACGCATCCTGTTGAAATATTTTACACCCCTGAAGCTGAGCGTGACTACATGGAAGCTGCGATTCGTACCGTGATTCAAATCCATGTTTGCGAAGAAGTGCAAGGCGACATCTTGTTGTTCCTAACTGGTCAGGAAGAGATTGAAGAAGCTTGTAAGCGTATCAAGAAAGAAGTGGACAATCTCGGCCCGGAAACGGGTGAAATCAAATGCATTCCCCTGTATTCAACCTTGCCCCCAAATTTGCAGCAGAGAATATTTGAAGCTGCCCCGCCGAATAAGCCGAATGGAGCAATCGGTCGTAAAGTAGTGGTGTCAACAAACATCGCGGAAACTTCATTGACTATAGACGGCGTTGTGTTTGTCATAGACCCCGGTTTTGCGAAGCAGAAAGTTTACAATCCGCGCATTCGTGTAGAATCTTTGCTTGTTTCACCCATTAGCAAAGCATCTGCACAACAGCGAGCGGGTCGAGCTGGACGAACGCGGCCTGGGAAGTGTTTTCGACTGTATACTGAAGATGCGTATAAGTCACAAATGCAAGATCAAACCTATCCGGAAATTCTGCGGTCGAATTTGGGCTCTGTCGTCTTGCAGCTGAAAAAGCTCGGTATTGACGATCTGGTGCACTTCGATTTCATGGATCCGCCGGCCCCGGAGACGTTAATGCGGGCCTTAGAACTCTTGAATTATGTTGGAGCTTTGAACGACGACGGAAACTTGACACCGCTTGGTGCCATCATGGCGGAATTTCCTCTCGATCCTCAGTTAGCGAAGATGTTGGTAGCGTCAACAGAATACAACTGCTCGAACGAAATCCTTTCTATTACTGCGATGCTTTCGGTTCCTCAGTGCTTTATCCGACCCGCGGAAACAAAAAAGGCTGCTGACGAGGCGAAAATGAGATTCGCGCATATTGACGGCGATCATTTGACTCTATTGAACGTCTATCACGCTTTCAAACAGAATGGAGAGTCACCGCAATGGTGCTACGAGAATTACGTGAACTATCGTTCATTGAGTTCCGCAGACAACGTGCGATCGCAACTTTCTCGAATCATGGACAGATTTGATTTGAAGCGTACGTCTACTGAATTCAACTCGCGCGACTACTACCTCAACATCCGCAAAGCCTTGGTTGCTGGCTTCTTCATGCAAGTTGGTCACTTCGAGCGAACGGGGCATTATTTGACCATCAAGGATCGGCAGGTTGTGCAGCTTCATCCGTCAACTTGTTTAGATCACAAGCCCGAGTGGGTTATCTACAATGAGTTTGTGTTGACGACAAAAAACTACATTCGAACGTGCACAGACATTAAACCTGAGTGGCTTTTGAAAATAGCACCCGTTTATTACGATTTAGACTCGTTCCCTGCCGGAGAAGCTAAGCGACAGTTGGAACAGGTCAAAGCGCGGATGGAATCGAGAGCCTACCAGAACTTCTAGGAATTTCATTTTATTTGCTGATTTTCTTTCCGAATTTTTTTACATTAAATTTCTTGGAAGCTCCCGATTATCTTCTATCGGATCGCGTTCATTTCTCCAAGCATTCGCTGTTGTTCCTGAGTTCATTTTGGAATGTTGAAGAACTGTAATTCTGTTACGTTCGACTGGCATGTGTTTGTGGTTCGCCTAGCTGGAAGTGACCGAATGTCTCGGCGTTTGTTCTGCGAAAAATGAAGATGATTTTGAAAGTTGAGCTGGCTTACGCTTGTGGAATCTCTATGCATCCTACGATTCCCAGTGGCTAAATGGGGTGTGTTCTTATTAATGACACTTGGCAACCATATGTATGCAAGAGTTTTTCACGTTGTTCATGACGAATATGCAGTCAATCACAAAGGGACTAAAATCACAGCGTAGAGGTAATTCGTGCTGAAACCCTGCAGTATCAGTTACTTTACGAATTCATTATTAATCGTCTTATAGGAAGTATTCCAGAAGTTTGAAAGATTTGTTTCAATGATTCAATCCACTATCAGAATGATTGTTTACTTGAAGAGAGAAAAAACTTGACGAAACGTCTCAAATGGCATGATGTAATTTTATCGCATGAATGAATCAATCAGTGGGGATTTTTTTCTGAGTTATTTCCCCTGTCGCCGTTGCACCTTATGAGCTGTTGGGATAGCAGGAATGAATCGTTTGTTTTGCTATGATCGGTAATCTGAAGCTTACCCGATTTTTTCTATCTTTTCGCAGCTTTGTGATCCCGTGGCAAACTTTTTGTTGT
Source organism: Notodromas monacha (assembly GCA_905338405.1). Lineage (NCBI taxonomy): Eukaryota > Metazoa > Arthropoda > Ostracoda > Podocopida > Cyprididae > Notodromas > Notodromas monacha. Next base: position 21,260 of record CAJPEX010000724.1, read on the forward strand.
GCGGGGGTGTTTCTTTGCGGTCGCGATGGTTGCCACGAGTGACCCCATAGTTCCGATGGACATCGAAGGTCCGAAGGCATATTTGGAAGACCTTTATTGCCATGATCAGAGCCGTTGTTTGTGTGCTCTGAAGCAGCTGAAGAACACTATAATTGGCAGCAATCGTGAAAAGCGTGCCGTCATTCAGCACGGAATTCTCTCACGTCTCCTAAACATTTTGTCGAATGGTTCTATGGGAGCCGATCTGCACAAAGAAGCAATTGTTGTACTCACTTCCCTTGCGAAAGGAACGCCAATGAACGCAGAAGCTCTCGTTCGAGAAGGTGCAATCTCCATTCTCCTGGACAAGTCTCAAAAGGCAACCGAAGACGTAGTTGAAGCCTCGCTGAAGTGCTTGCGAACCATTGCCATGTCAGAGCCTGACTCGCTGGGCATCATTTTTACGAATCACTCCATCGTTGATCATCTGGTGAACTTGATACCCAAATCTCATGTGACGCAAGAAACAGTTCCCGCAATCTTGGCGGTAGCATGCACTTCTTCCGAAGATCAGTCCATTCTTGTGAAGCGGGGACTGGTGGAGAAGCTAGCTTCCTTGCTTGGTGCCGATGTATTTGCTGCTGTTCAACTATCCGCGTTAGAGTGCTTAAATCGCGTGTGTAGTGAACATTACGAAGCTTCCCTACGAGCAGTTTCAACAGCAGGGGTTATTTCCAGTCTCGGAGCCTTGTTATCTCGAATAAATCCACAAGCGACGCAGCTCGGAGCTGCGAAGTGCGTCTCGGCGTGGCACAATGTCGGCGTGTTGCAAAACGAGCTTCTGGTCCGTAAAGCCGTGGCATTATTGATCTACCTATGCAAGGAAACGCAGACACCGGACATCCGAGTCGGAGCCGCGAAGACGTTAGCACATTTAATCGAGGAAGATCCAGAGCTTCAATACATGGCTGCAATTTCGGAGCGTTTGATTGACGAGCTCGCTGTCTATTTGTCCAAGGGTGATGATGCTATGCAAGAATCTGCACTGTTGCTGTACGCTGCCCTTGGAGCGAGTAATGAAGAAGTAAGAAAGCGGATCATCGAGGCTCATGTAGTCGGGCATGTCGCTACTGTATTACAAAGCAGCTCTGTGTCGAACGACTTGGTGAACGCGTCAAAGATAGGTGTTAAAGTTGCGGCGTTGTCGTGTTTAGTTTCGCTTTCTCGTTCTGTGCATCAGTTGAGGACGTTGTTCCAGGACTTGAATTTCTCTCGCATCATGAAATCTTTCCTTACGGCGTCCCCACCGCCGCCGCGGGAAATACTCGTAGCTGTTTCAGCGCTGCTAGGAAATCTACTACTTCAGTTTTCACCTTGCAAGGAGGCAATAATTGAAGAAGGCGCCATTGAGATGCTTTGCATTGCCACGAAGGAAAAGAATGACCCTTCGCTGCGTTTAAACGGGATTTGGGCACTCATGAATGTGGCTTTCCAAGCGGACCAAAGCACTAAGGCGCAGATACTGTCGTCGCTGGGCACGGATCAGATCTTCGCTCTTCTTTCCGACCCTGATGAACGAATTCTCATCAAGACGTTGGGGTTGCTTCGGAACGTTCTTGCTACCCGTCCACACATTGATTTTTTCATGGGATTGTACGGTAGACAGATTGTTCAAGCGATCGTGTTGGTATCGGAAGGTGATCATTCTGCGAGTGTGAAGGAACAAGCATTATGTATTCTCGCCAACATTGCCGAAGGGGATTCAGCGAAAGACTACATTATGCTTAATGAAGATGTTTTGAAGAAGCTGATGGCTTATCTTCGACACTACAACGTGGATCTGGTGAAAGCAGCTGTTAGCTGTGTCTTCAATTTGGTTTACACTTCGTGTCCCGTTGTTGCTGCAAGCGGGGACGATGCTGAGATGCGGGAAAGTGCTTCGGATAGGCACAAACACCTGCGAGAAATCGGAATTTTCAGTATCCTCCAACAACTGAGTAACAACACCGCTGGATATCCCTGTTTGCTAGACAAAGTTAACGAAACGCTAACCTATTTCACGATGGACTGAGATTGATATGGTTGGATTGTTTTTTTCTTGTCGATCCATCGGGTGGCTCAACTGTTTTGCCTGTCTCTATCCCCTCGAATACGAATTCGTGGGTTTACGGACTTGGTGAAATCGCACAATGGAAGAGTAGTTGTGATCATTTGTTTGGAGCAATTTTATTGAGACCGTCTTATAGATCTTTTTTCAGCGCATTCTTCTTTTTTTTTTCTAACGAGTTTGCTACGGTGCCTATTTTGTCTTCAAGTTGCAGACGCGTTGAAATAGCATTCAGCCAAATAATAGTTTCTTGAGATGTCCTGAATTTTCTATGTTTCGGTCGAAGAAACTTCGCAATTTGACGTCGGGAATTGTTTAGTCATGCTTCTGATTTATGACTAAGAGGTTATTTGCTTCCGAAGGACATTTTGTTTGCCTAATATAAAGTTGATTCGTAGCTCTTCGAAGAACTTTTGAGCCACCCGATTGTCGCTTACAGTGGATCAGTTGTTGCATTTCCGGTGCAATCGTTGCTCGAAAATTCGTTTTGGTGATAATTTACCGTGTTTTTATTTGTATCCTTTTGGTGATCAGCCTGTTGAGAAATGTGCGGTTCATCTAACCTGGATCAATAGATGACTGATTATTTGGTTCGTTTCTTGTTCTTTGTTTCCAATGTGGTTTGTGTCGCAATTTGCTGCGGTTCAAGATGACAAAGCACTTACTTTCGACTGTTTTCAGATTTTTATGGATTTTGAAATCCAGTACCGCGGCCCACTTTTGATGCCTTGGTTTTCAAAAACTGAGGTACTTGCGAAAGGTGCAAATTTCGGGAAACCCTGCGTTGACACGCGATGTGTGATTGAAATTGTGAACGTTCAACCCGAAATTCCGGGATTGGATGTCGGTCGAAGAGATGTTGTTCTAGGCGAGAGTGATGCTCTTCATCGATTTCTGTTGGACGTCGGACTGGAGACGATGACTCCTGGGGAAGAGGCGATGTTTGATTATAACACGAGCCATTTCTCAGATGTGATCAAAGACTTTTCTACGGACTCGTCAGTGATGTTCTCTTGCCGGCTAAAGTTGTTGTCGTGCGAACAGCAACCCAGACTAGGATTTCGCACCAAGGACGAGCTTCGTGCTAAAGCTTTGAATCTCAAAACTCGAGGTGTCGCTCTGTTTGTGGCGAATAGAATGTATTTGGCTCTCCGCCGATTTTCCGAAGCGTTTAAACTTGTTTGCCTGTGGGAGTCTTTGGTGGATGGTCTCGGAGATGAAAAGGAAGAATTGTTGAAGCTTAAAGCTAATTTGTACAGTAACTTGGCTGCTGTTTATCTGAAATCTGGAGTGCAAGACGAATGGGTGTATTGTCTAACGCAACGTGGTCTACACTTATTATCTGATGATGAAAAGTTGCTCTACAGATTCGGTATTGTTTGTGTCAAATTGAAGAAGTACGAAGCTGCTGAGAGTGCCTTTAGTAAGTTGCTGCATTTGAATCAGAATCATGCAACTGCCGTGGATCAGCTGAGACTCATAAAGCAATTGAAAAAGAACGAAGACGAGAAGCTTGGGTTTGCGATGAAGAAGTTGTTTAATCCTGGATAACGCTGTCTTCTGGTTTCTCTGACCAGTTTTCATTCCGTTCTCTGAGAATTTTCTCTTTACAATGTGACCGAACTTTGCAAGCAATTTCATCTTCACGAAGAGTGCCCGTATAGTGCGTGAATTTCGCATAAATTCCTAAGGCTTGTGTTGTCTGTTAGGTACGATTTGCAAGATGTGGGACTTTTAAAATTGAGCCGATAATGAGCTGTTTTCGCCCAACTGCTCGAATCGTTAAGATCATCACGCAATGACTGACGTACATGCATATCTTTAAAAATGCAACGTGGGTTATGAGAGTCTGTGATTGTGATCTCCAGAAGTTGGGGAACATTTTTATCGAAAAAATCCGTCATTTTCGAAACACGGCCAGATTTAATAAAATTCAAGTGTTTCTGTTTCCATATTGTACGCATGAAGCTTCTTCGTCGAAAAGTTGTGATGTTGAGTATGTTCGGTCTTCTTCAGGTAGAGTTTTATTTTTCTCTGTGCCATGTCAGCGAAAAGTGCGGGACAACTGACGACCAGTCAGGATGCTCTTCGACGAACTGTGTATTTTGTCATGTTCGCAACTCTGATCCTCGATCTCCTGGCATTTACGTGTATCCTCCCCCTGTTCCCGTCTATTTTGGAACATTTCGATAAAGCGGACAATGACGTGATGTACAATGGGGTCAAGAACTGGTTGAAGCAGTTTCAAGGTACTCTGGGTGTTCCCGATCAGTATACATCGGTCCTCTTCGGAGGTGAGTTTTTATGGCAGTCGAAATGCCGCGCGATTTGTAGTAATACGCCTTCTTTCTGTCAACAGGTGCCCTCGGTTCGTTATTCTGTTTTTTGCAGTTTTTGGCCGGACCTTTTCTAGGGGCTTTCAGCGACTTATTCGGTCGGAAGCGAGTTTTGTTGTTGACCATGGTGAGTGTCTTGGTCGCATTCGTCGAATGATTTTTCGAAGATTTCAGGTGTCTGATTTCCCTGTGGAGGAAAAATGTACGTCCAGTTTATCATAACTTTAATTTTTATGTATTTTGAACGAAGTCTTCGACGATTTAAGCGCAATTTTTAGTCTTTGTGATCAAACAATTCCGCGAAAGCCAATGGGTGCCCTTTTTATCTAAGATTGCAATTGTCATTCTGGACCCTCTATACCAGTTGCTAACAATTGATGAAATTTTGTGGGAGCATCACTAAATGAGTTTCAGGTCAATGTTTGAGACGATTGATTGAATCGAGGTATTGCTTGAATTTGTAGGTAATTTCAAAGCTGGCGTCAGATGGTAATTGATGATGTATTGTTGGTATTCCGGTATATTTTCAATTTTGGACACCCACAATCCAATGAGCAAAAAATGGTTTGAAAAACGTGAACGAAGAGGAAGATCTAAGAGGATGTTCTTTCGTGTGATCATTAAATGGTACGATCATCTGAATACCGTTGTCTAAATGCCTGTGAAAGTTTCCGACGAAGTACAATTTTGAAAGCGCGTAAAAATCAAACTTCTTTTGTGTTGCGTAAATTTCGCTGTCCTTACAAGTTACAACTACTGATTTGTCAATCGATTCAATTCGGTGTATTCCTGATTTTCATTGTTCTTCAAATTCTTGACCGCATTTTTTCCCCTTTTTAGGTTGGAATTTGCTTATCAAACGTCGTTTGGTGCTTTGCATCCACTTTCTCGGTGTTCCTGCTTTCGCGGATAATCGGAGGACTGAGCAAGGGAAATATTGGAATTTTTACTGCGATTGTTGGTGACGTTTCTGATACGGATTCTCGCGGCAAAGGAATGGCTTTGATTGGGGCCGCGTTTTCTGTGGGATTCATCGTCGGCCCGTCGATTGGAGCCGCTTTCGTTTCCTTCGGCAACGGTTCTGAAGGCAGTTCAGAATGGTTCATTTATCCAGCTTTGTTCGCCGTTACTTTGACAGCAGTGAATCTCATTTTTGTGCACATGTTCTTGCCAGAAACATTGCCGGTATTTTAGCTTTTATATTAATCGGAAAAATCCTCTGGGACTGAATTGAGTTTTGTTCATAGGAAAGAAAAGCTAGTCCCGAAAATTCTCAGTTTTCGTGGTCTCTGAGTTCAGCCGTGGCCCGAATTCATCCCGGAGAACTTTTCTGGTTTTCATCTGTCGAACCTGTGGGTAAGATCCTGGAATGAAAAAGATCGGATGTGTGATGAAAAGTGAAAGATTCGCCAGATATGTAATTACGAAACCTTATTTTTTTTTAGCTCGTAAGAAATTGCAGACGCTGGGGCGAGCTTACTTCTTCTTCATGTTCGTTTACTCGGGGTTGGAATTTACGTTAACTTTTCTCGTTCGATCTGCCTTTGGATTTGGATCGATGGACCAGGGTAAAATGTTCTTTTTTATTGGGTTGACCATGGCCCTCGTCCAGGGAGGTTACGTCCGCCGAGTCAAATCCGGAGCTGAGCTTTCTAAAGTTATGTTGGTGAGTGTCCCGAAATTTGAAGAAGTATGTTTCCTCGCGTTGCGAAGGTCCTATTTGGTGCCGAACTTCTGTAATAAATTCAAAGCCGTTTTCGAGGTTCAGTACTGAGAGCAGATTTTGAGAAAAATGCTTCAAATGTCATGTAATTTTCCTTCGTCTGTGGTATTCTAAATTTGGAAATTGTTTGGATTTCTGACTGGAGATTACGGCAGCTTCCGCGGGACGTGTGATGTATTTTATAGCATTTCCAACTGCATTTTTTTTCAGGCCCTGTTTATGATGATCCCTTCGTTTTTTATAATTGGGATGTCGGCTACGAAATCTGGATTGTACGCTGGACTGGTTCTATATGGAGTGGGTGAGTGAAGTGTCTTTGACCCCGAAAAGAATTCCTGAGATAACCTGAAACGTGGGCTTCGCTTTTCAGGCTCAGCAGTCGTTGTGCCATGCCTCACGACAATGGTCTCTGAGGTTCCCGTGCAAACCATAAAGCGTGGTTACGTTATGGGAATTTTTCGGGCGATTGGCGCTCTTGCGCGTGCCGTTGGTCCCATTTTCGCCTGCTCTCGTGAGTCGATCATCCCCTTTTTTAATTTAAAAACGTACCTTTAACGAGTGCTTTGCTGTTCGAGTACAGTGTAGTATGTTCTTACTCAAAATGTATTGAAAATTTTTGTAGTTCTTTTTTCAATTTTTTTGTTTGCAGACTTTTTTATTCATTTAAATTAGACGTAGAATGTCAGGAAAGTGGCACAATTTGTTGTTGCTTTTTTCATTACAACTATATACATTTTCTGCACATTGCGGAAATATTTAATTTTTGAAGGATATTTTCCCCCGCTATGTGCATAAATTTCCCTTGGTCGAACCGGAAGGTCTGAAAGCAATTTTTGAAATTTTGTTTGTGAAAACGAATTTTACTCCGTACCTAGACGAAAGTCCGACTGTTTATTTTTCTTCGGATAACGCTTTGAATATTCCAATTATTTTCGTTATTTTCGAGCCAAGTAGTCTTACTGGTTTTCTGGCACCTTTACTTCACCGATTCTTCACCGGATGTGTGATGTGTCTTAAAAAAACGATTGGTCAACGTGAACAAGAAGATATTTTCATTAGTACAATTTTTTTTACTTTTCCAGTGTATTGGCTGTATGGACCTACTAATTGCTACATCATTGGCGGTGTTCTTATGGTCTTGCCGCTCTGTATTTTGTGGGGCTTTAAGAAAAGTGAGACGGACGGTTGTGTACCTGAAGGTAAACATGCGGAGTGATTTCAGTGGATGTTGAAAGAATTTGTTGGAGTAATTTTCATCTTGAAACGTTAGAGGAAGCTTTATGCATTATCAGCTCGTTGTTACAATCTTGCATTTTGTGATCCGGAGGCTTGTTAACAGAACAGGATACGCTGTTTATTTGTACCGTATTCAATTGGTTGAAGTTGAACGTTGATGGGATACGCTATCCCGGCTTTGTAACGTAATTCCTCGCAGAAATCAGTTGTTGCTCATTGCGAATTCGACTCTCTTCATGCAGAGTTCCGAAGTGGTATATTTTGAGAAATCGTACGAATTATATTTTGTTTATGGTTGAAGCACAGAAATGAAACAAATTCAGAAACGTGTTTGAATGTTGCTATTTTTTTCTGACTTCCATTTTATTTTATTGATATTGCATCGTTACATTGACTTGTCGTCCTCAGAATGTTCTTGCGACATGTTTCCCGCGCGATTTCTTCGTTATTGATCATTAGTTTGATATGCGAGTCTTATGACCCTCGCGTCGTTGAGTCAGCCTAGATTTCGCGTTTATGAACTCGGTTCGTTCTGACCTTGGGTGATTCAATCAAGCAAGCTGACCGCGGAGTGCAGTCGTGAAGCAATGGAAGATTACCGATTCCTGTTCAAAGTGGTGTTGATCGGTAACGCCGGAGTAGGCAAGACGTGTCTTGTCCGGCAGTTCACTCAGGTGTCACTTTTTTATCTTGGGTGTTTTTGGATATTTTTTTTATTCTAAAAAAGTTTTTTAGCTGTTTTGTTTGGGCTTGTTGAGCATGATTTTTTGGTTTTTTTTCGGTTTTCGTTAGTTTTTTCATGGTCATCGAGTTGAATGAGTGTAATTGATTGACGTTTCGTGGAGTGAATTTGTGTAGGCATGGAGTTTTCTGGCTCCCCGCATGAACACTATTTCAAAGTGATCGTGCTGGGAAACTCTGGAGTCGGCAAGACTTGCTTGGTGCGACAGTTTCTCAAAGTGAGATTGCATGGCTTTTTTTTTCGTTCCTTTTTTCTGCAGTGCATTTAGATGTGTTCTTCTTTTTTTCGTATGATAGTTCCCCCTGTCACTTTCCTAAAAAAATGTTCATTTTTCTTGGGCAAATAACCTCATATTTCCGGATTTTTTTTTTGCTTTGCTTGCATGATTGACCGAGGGAAGTACAGTACAGTGGATCAGTTATTACTAATATTACTGCTTTTAAATCTTGTTATTTTCGTCAGTTGTTTTATAGAAATTTTTATGCCCCTGATAATGAATCACTGTCAATCTTGAGTTAATTTCAGTTGCTTTCTCTTAATCATCGAAAAGGAGCATGTTCTCCGATTTCTGAAAAGAAAACAGGATGCGTAATGGATTCCGATGTCATAGATTTGCTTATGAATGCTACTTTAGGATGGTCCGAGCATGTGTACTAATGTGCTTCAAATGACGATTAATGTAACAATATTTCATCTACCTTTACTAAAAATTCAGAGTTGAAATCTCAAGAGAGCTTCAGACAACATTTTTCTGAGTAATTTTTCCGAGAGTTCTATCAAGGCTTGCCATTCGGAAGGAAATTGAAGTGAGCTCGTCACATTTGTTTCTCCTTCCACATGCATTATAATCGAGCAGATATTTGAAAAAAAGACTGTTTACTCTCGCTATGTTTATGACACGTATTTCTAACGGCGTTTGGTGCTGATTTCCTTATAGCATATCCAGGTCATTTTCTGAAGATGGGCTTCTTTAGAGCTGCAGTAATCGTATACATGAAGTGGCAAGTGGAATTGAATTTGAACGAATCCTTAACACCTTCGTGCTTTACTTATCCATTGAAGATCAACGCTTTATTTTCGGTTTGTGGGGATATTTTTTTTCTAAATTAGGGAATATTTCCACCGGGACAAGGAGCGACTATTGGTGTGGACTTCATGCTCAAGACTGTTGAAATTGAGGGTGAAAGAATAAAGGTGAGATTATTGCCGATATTTAGTGCATAAAAGTGTTGCTCAAGCTGTCATTTATTTCAGCTTCAAATCTGGGATACTGCTGGTCAAGAGCGGTTCCGATCGATAACGCAAAGCTACTATCGTTCGGCGCACGCTCTTGTTCTGGTTTATGATGTCTCGAACCAACCGTCTTTCGATTGCTTGCCGAATTGGCTGTCTGAAATTCAGCAATATGCCCATCCAAATGTGCTCAAGGCGTTAGTGGGTGAGTTCTTCTGTTTTAATTTGGTTTAATTTTAATTTTACTTCAGTTTATTTGGACCCGTTTCCATTTCGTATTTATATTTTACTATTCACGTCTGTTACAGGGAATAAAATTGACCGCGACGATAGAGAAGTTCCTACCGCTGTTGGTGAAGGATTTGCGCAGAGAAATGGGATGTACTTTCTGGAAACATCTGCAAAAGAGTCTGACAATGTTGACAAACTCTTCATGGATATCGCTGTGGACTTGTTCCAGGTGATTGTAAGACTATTTGATTTCTTTTGGTTTCTCGCGAGTTTTTCATTTCAGTTACTGTGCACCATTTGATGGAAACTTTATCCTTGAAATTGAAGATCACCTTGAATTCCCGTATGATGCGTGCATGATTACTTTTATCTTGTAAAAAACGCCGAGTTTTTTTTTTTTTTGCTTCTCTGTAAAGAATTAATTTGAGTACACTCACAAAATGTTCCGATTTTGAGTTTTAATTTGACTTTTATTTTGTAGGACGCGAAAAAGAATGACACACTTTATTCGGAGTCGTCGGGATCCGTGTTGGATGCGAGCAGTTATTCGATCGGAGGCTCGTCTTGTTGTATTCGTTCGTGGGTCAACAAATGATCATTCTTTTCTGCTTCGTTCTGTGCTTGGAAGTCGTTCCAAAATTTTGGTAAGCTTTTGAGAACGTCTGTCTAGGGAAGAAGACATGTCAGCGGTGGACCAAAGAGCAGTCTGTGTCCGAAGGCTTCGAAACATTCTTGTCAAAAAAAACGTTTTTCAGCCTACTCGAAGAGCGGAAGACCTTCGAATCCGGACTCTGATGACGATTCCCGTTATTTTTGTGCATACTGTGCATTTAATGAGCACGAGGAACAGATCGAAGTGTTATATTTTTTTTTCGAGGGCAAGATTCGAGCTACTGAAGTGATGCTACTTATTGGCACTTGCACACCGGGTGAACATGATCTCACGCGTCTCTCTAGGTAGTTCTTGGTTTGAATGCTCAGGTTTTGTCACGAAAATGTCCTCGTAAATTTATTCTTGTGTGTTCCTGCAGTTTTTAACGCGATACAGTATCGGTTTCGAGGCTTATTTTCATTTTCTAAAATTGACGCTGATTATTGAACATCGTTCATCGTGAACGGTAATAACAGGCGGTGCGATCCGGTCAGGTACTCAAGACCACTTGTGCTGTTTTGTAATGAAAACTACGACCTGTTTTGTAGATGGATTTTTTTTTTTGAACGAAAATTTCCCCGATTCGTTTGATGCGTTACCATGAAAAAAGGAGTTACAGTAACATTTTCTGTTGGTGGCAGTATTCGTACTAGTATCCACTTATATGTCGATGTAACGCAGCGAGTTTTAAGCACGTGTCTGGAAACTCTGATCTCGTATCTTGCTGTTTGATATTTGGAACTGTTCGCGGATGAAAGTTCTCAGGCTGTTTCAATTTTTTTTGGTGAATGGGTGAATTAAAATAATGCACAAAACCGCAAGACTTCATTTTTTATGTACGGGTGGACTTTTTACAACTGTTTCGTGTGTAGTAATATTCTCTTTTCAGCGAATTTTTCTGATCTAGACAGAGCCTTTTTAATTGAGCTGTTTTTCAACAACGATATTCTCTGTGTAACGAATTATATTAATTTTTCATCTTTTAGAATAGTACGTAAAGAGTCCACCAGTATTCACTGTCAGTTCCCTGTTCTTTGTCGCCCAAGAATTCATTTTTTGCTTTCAGATCCTTCTTGAATTTTTGCAGTTTTGGTATATTTTTGGAGATATTCCCGCCGTGTCCGAAAGAAGATGGACTCGAATGACAGTTCAGTCAGGTGAGCAATAATAAAGAATTGCGAAGTTACATGCAGAGCTGAACTCTGATCTTGAATATGGTTGCATTGAATGAATTGATGTGATTCCGAAGATAATTCAGTTTTCTGCAATATGAAGAGATTTTGGATTTTCCTGGTCGAGTCTAGGTATATTTCTCATTCGGGAAAAGGTTCCTAGTATTTTTGGTCTTGTCAGGATGCATTCAAAACGGACATAGAGTTGGGATTCAAATCGAACAGTTCCTGCCGTCATCTGAGCCATGTCGATTTTGTATTCTTGAAGCGTAGTACCGTAACTTTTGGTTGTTGCATAAAATTATTTGTCATGGAGTTACTAAAAATAGAAAGAGCAAAACAATGAATGTTGTGAGGGAATCGTGGTTACTTATCCTCTTTAGAGAAGGATGAGGAATTTTGTGACTCTCAAATTCTATTTTGCAATTTCTTCACATAACCAGGAAAATTCGAACCTACAAATTGCAAATAAAAAGTATGACTGAAGTTTATTCGGAACCCGAGCAAACATCTTGGAACGAATGTAAATGATTTTGGCGAAACGTCGTTACGACTTATTCTTCGATTTACTTTTCATGTGATCAAAAATGTATGTGGTGTATTTGTTTCACAGTCCTGGAGATACCGTTGAGGAAAATGTGCGAACAATTATGGAATTCGCAAAAATCGAGGAATCTGAAATACGTGGCCTGGTTCAGCAGGTACATTTTGGGGATTTGAGCTCAGCTGCCGATACAGTTCTAGTCGAAGTTTCTGACCAGCTGCTGAAACAGTTGGAAGACGGCGATGAGTGAGTTACGCATTTCATGGCTACAGTATATTGAACGGTATGAAGTACGAGGGCTCGTTCAACAGTTGTGCCAATTTAGCTCCTTGTATCGTAGATCTTTGTTCATTTTTAATACAGTATTTTTATTATTGAAGTGAGGTAAGATCTAACCGTTTATGACGTTTGTTCCAGTGTTTTTGCTCAATCCGCATTGGAGACTGAAGAGCTGCCAGTTACGTCGTCCCGCGTAAAATTAACTTGGCTTGCAGTTGGTTCGAATTCACTCGAAAGTTTCGAACGAATTCGAAACCATACACAAGTTATGCCGCAGATTTTACCAACCATGCCCCAATGAAAAAAAATCTTTCAATTTTTGCAAATTATATGATTTTGAATCGGCGCGTGAAGGTTGCCCTTGAATGTCAGATGGTGACAAAGACGTCCACGTGGCAAATATAAAATTATTAGCCGAAATTCGAATAAATTATTTCCGCTAAGCTGCCGTTGAAACGAATATTTACACAAATTCTTCGTATGAATTCTAGTTCGGAGAATTAAAACTCCTTAGCTCTACTGTGCAAAAGAATTTCCTAGCTTTTTATATTTTCGATTTCGACGGATAGATTTATGTGAAGAAAATTAATGGAGGTTGATGGCAAAGTCATGGAACAACGCCGAAGGTAATTTCTTTGGTTAAGTGGTCAGATGAAAATATTTTTTCTTGAACTCGAAATGGCTTTTTTTGAATTTTTTCCAAGGGTGAAATTTCCGAACCAGCCTTCGTACCATTTGAAGTACTGTAATCTATTTCATTCCAAGATACGATGCGGGATTGATTTTTGTCTTGATAATTTTTTTTTTGTGTGTAGGTTTGTTTTTCGGGGAGATGAAGACGATTCTGTTGTTTTGTGTGGCGGCGGCGTGTCTTACGATGTTCGAGAAGCCGACGTATCCAACAATCTTCTCTTTTTGCCTGACCTACGTTGTCCTGAGGAAGCTTCTCGGGCCTCACAAGGAATAACTGTTTCAGCCGCCCATGTGAGATCGAAATTCGTAAACCTCGTCGACAATAACACATTTTCGAGTGTTTTTCTACTCAGGTAACGCTCATGAAGCAAACGTACTGGGAACTGCGTCCGACGAAACCGAGAACGAAAAGGATTCTCGAGTTGTTGTCGGTGGCTTTGTACAATGGCCCTGAGAAAGAAATGGAAATCGATGAGGAGTCGAGGAAGTTCTATCAGATCAGTGATTTGCTGGATTGCGTTCAGGCTAGTGAGCAGGAAATTTTGACTGCGTTGAAGAAGATGCGAGCGTATACAGTTTCAGGTTAGTTGGATGCTCGGGATCCAGTTACATGATTTTCTTCTGTGGAAACAAGATTTTTCGCCGGGAACTGATTCAAGTTTTCATGGAATTTTTATGGGCTCGAAAAATACTGTACTTACGAAATTGGAAATTTAGACCACAACATCATCCAATATCATCGTACACGACGGGCCTAACAAATATTCTCGGGATAGAAATTGAAATGGCATATGAAGGAGCTGAAAAAAATTATTGTTCAGAAAAAACATTATTCGACGCGATTAAAAAATACATGACGTATATTTAAAAAGCTAGTTTGACGTATACAGTATTTGTAATTTTTTGCGATAGTCACCCGGGCAGATTTCTGTTTTTCATTCAAAAGATGACGCGCCCATGTCACAGATTTTCGGTGTATCCCAGCTTCTTCAGAATTCTTGAAATGCACATGGTATCAGTTCCAAGGGTTGCCTCCAGATCTTCCGAGGTAATTCCGTTATTTTCATCGACAGCCGCCATATTCTCATCCCAAGTGACGGCTGTTGATGAAAATTGCGAAAATTAGTAATCAATTAATGACGGCAACCCATGGAATTATTGCCGGGTCAATTTCAAGAATTTTGCGAACAAACAGTAATTTTTTTCTGCTCAATATTTCGCCGTTTTTATTTATATTCCGAAAATATTTGCTAGACCCCTCGTATACTGTACTGTATATGCAGTGTACTTCCATCATGAAGATGTGAAAAATCCTTGAAATCAATTCCGAACGTTATTTGGAGGAACATCAATTTGTAGATTCTTTACGAACGTTGAAGTTTCGATTATTCAGGCATTATTCATCTTTTAAAATGTGTCCACCCTATCGGTGAGGTACGATGGAATCGACTTCTTCAATTTTCTCATCAAACTTTCGGTTCAATTTTAGGATGTTGGCGAATTCTAAAGCCTGAGTACGAACTGCGAGTATTGAACTTCATCATCAACTTCATCGAGGAAAACTCCTGGGCACTGGATAAGATCGACCGTGAAGAGACCATAAAAACCTTGAAAGATCTCGAGCCTGAAGAAATCGTTGCTCAAGTTTTTGACTTCTTTTTCGAGAAGGGCGAACAAGGGCTTCCGTCCAAGATGAGAAAAGATTTAGTTAGTCGTTATTTTGGCGAAATGTTGCTGAGGCAGTCGGAGAAGTTTGATTTGGCAGATTTTCTCATGGCGTGGCAGGGAAGCGTGCCTNGACGCGATTAAAAAATACATGACGTATATTTAAAAAGCTAGTTTGACGTATACAGTATTTGTAATTTTTTGCGATAGTCACCCGGGCAGATTTCTGTTTTTCATTCAAAAGATGACGCGCCCATGTCGCAGATTTTTCGGTGTATCCCAGCTTCTTCAGAATTCTTGAAATTCACATGGTATCAGTTCCAAGGGTTGCCTCCAGATCTTCCGAGGCAATTCCGTCATTTTCATCAACAGCCGCCATATTCTCATCCCAAGTGACGGCTGTTGATGAAAATTGCGAAAATTAGTAATCAATTAATGACGGCAACCCATGGAATTATTGCCGGGTCAATTTCAAGAATTTTGCGAACATTTTCGGATAACGAAATTTTTTTTCTGAACATTAATTTTTTTTCGGCTCAATTGTTCGCCGTTTCAATTTATATTCCGAAAATATTTGCTAGACCCCTCGTATACTGTATATGCAGTGTACTTCCATCATGAAGATGTGAAAAATCCTTGAAATCAATTCCGAACGTTATTTGGAGGAACATCAATTTGTGGATTCTTTACGAACGTTGAAGTTTCGATTATTCAGGCATTATTCATCTTTTAAAATGTGTCCACCCTATCGGTGAGGTACGATGGAATCGACTTCTTCAATTTTCTCGTCAAACTTTCGGTTCAATTTTAGGATGTTGGCGAATTCTAAAGCCTGAGTACGAACTGCGAGTATTGAACTTCATCATCAACTTCATCGAAGAAAACTCCTGGGCACTGGATAAGATCGACCGTGAAGAGACCATAAAAACCTTGAAAGATCTCGAGCCTGAAGAAATCGTTGCTCAAGTTTTTGACTTCTTTTTCGAGAAGGGCGAACAAGGGCTTCCGTCCAAGATGAGAAAAGATTTAGTTAGTCGTTATTTTGGCGAAATGTTGCTGAGGCAGTCGGAGAAGTTTGATTTGGCAGATTTTCTCATGGCGTGGCAGGGAAGCGTGCCTGATGGTGAATTTTTTTGCACCTCGTAAGTTGTTTTCCTACAAATTGACGATTGAGTGTGTGTTTTACATTGCGTAGGTATTCAAACAAACTTGTCGCAGTTGAGCGGAGTCGCGTTCGTGAATAAAGCTGCGCAACCAGCGTATGTTGAACGGTTGGCCGTGGAGAGTTTGCCGGACAACATCACGGATCGGTTAGCCTTACTGTTTAAAAAACGTGAAAAATGGCTGCTGGAAGACGTTTCTCCGTTCATCGAGTGAGTAGAGTTTTTGGCACATTCAAAAGTACTTCTTCTTTTTGCTGGCTCGAGATTCGAAAGACGAAAATAATTTTTCCCTGTGCCTAACCTTGCTTTCAGGAATATCCGACAAGTTTCGCCTGAGTTAACTAACCGAATCAAAATTAGCCTTGCGGAACAATAGGTAACAAGAACTAATACGAACCGTCCTTATCTACGGTGGGACCCCGACTTACGGACGATTCGACTAATAAAGATCACTCGCTGAAACTCAAAACTGGAAAATATCTCAAGATGAAGATATTTCAAGAACAATTCGTATGCAAATGGTAAAACTTCATTTTTCAAAAAGTTTATATCTCTTGAACGAATTGAGCTGTTATATTAAGAAAAATCAAATTGATTATCATAAACAGGCTGATTTCAAGTGCTTTTTTGTAGTTTTTTTCCATGTATACACAGTACAGTATAGCCAGACTTGTTCTTGTTCTTTGCTTCATGAGCTCCTTTATTTGCTGAAAGATCAGATTCTGTGTGGTTTTCTTCTGCACACGAAGTTTCTGCATCTTTGGGATGAGAAACCATTTCTTTGGGGAACTTACCTTATTTACTCAAGTACAACGCGCAACTTTTTTTTCAAAATTTAGAGGAAAAAGGGATAGGATTAGTTGTAAGTGGATATACGTTTTCCAAAACATTTTCTATTTTTAAATGTGCCTTATACTCCATTTGAAGTGGAGTTTTTGATCAATTTTATCAAACAAATGCATTTTAAAGGAAAAAATTGGATGAATTCAGGTTTAATTCATGTCTGAATTCAAATTTGGGTGTTATTATTTTCAAAACGTTACAGTTTTAGAGTCACTGAAAATGTCGCTTCTTACTTGGGGATACAATGTAATCAGAATTTTAGACTGGAACACTTCGGTGCGTGTCTTACTCGAGGGCGCGTGGTACTCAAGTACATGCGGGTACTACATTCCAAATTTTTGATGAACAGGAGAACCAATTTAATAAGTTGCCGTGATCCGATAAATTGGGACAAGGACCAAGCACCAATTACGTCCGCATCTTGGGGTTCCACTGAACTGAATTTCAAAAACTTGAAATATTGCCCAGAAAAAACGTAATTCACGGACAAGGGGAAAAGTCGCGTTTTATGCGTCGATGGAGACGTTTTGTAACGGGAGTGATTTTGAATTGGTTCCAGAGATCTCACTACGGAAAAAGTGACGGCAAACGCACTCTTGACGAAGCATGCTCGAGCGATGCTGGTTGGCGGAAAGAAGTATTTCTGTGCGAGACACGGAAAGTGATATCTTTTTAATTCACATTTTTTATACTTTTGAATACAACCGCGGTAATAAACAATAATTGCTTGATTGCTCACAATGATTGTTGGTTGCGTGATTTTTGTTTTCCTGTGCGGTACGCGTGTCGTAATCCGATTAGCGTGTCGTGTAAGTGTAGGATTCGTGCCAGATTGAATTACCGCGGATGCTCAAGTCAAGGATGATGTTTCAGTGGTGATGTTTCAGTGCTTGTTAAGCATTGAAGTTCTTAGCACTGGATATCGCTAGGGTGGGATGTCGGTCGTACCCTCTGGCCATGTCATTAACCTGCAACGTTGAAGGAGACACGTCAATCATGAAGATATCCTCAGAAATGTGAGTGATGTATGTACTGTCGTTCAGTGCAATCTAAAGCTTTTTTTTTCTCTGACACTGCCCGAGTGCAAGAACTAAAACTAATTAACCAGCAAATGTTATGAAATCCTTTCAAGCATAATCCTCGGATCTCATTCCAGATAAATCATAAAAACAAGCAAATTGAATTTAATTGAACCGGTCTTGCTTTAGTGCTCCAAGTTTTTCTATTTTTACAAGACACACGGAAAACCGTGTTAGGTACAGTATTTTATGTGAGGATAAGTCTTCACCTAACTTCGCAGCTCAAAAAATGGTGTGCATATTATGCAAAAGCACACAGTACGTGAGTGAATGTAGTCATATGCAAATAAAAATGTTCTAAGAGCACACACCTCCAATGTTCATAATTCGCATGGAACATACTTTTTTGAAATTTGAAAACGCAGCATTTATCGCCTACTGTTTCATCACGGAGGGGGATTGAAACCCAAAAGAAATTCAAATACTGTACTCCAGTGATGTCCGAAGATGAGAAGAGCTCACCAGTTGAGCCAAGTATTCGTTTTGATTTTGCTATGGTAACTTTCGTAAAACAAGCTCCTTCTACAGCGAATGCTTCATAGAACACATATTTCCGCTAGAAAATTTAAAATACTCAACAAAAAAGTTCGCGCACGAAATTACTGTACGAACAGTCATTTTCCAAAAATGCGCTCAAGTNCACACGGAAAACCGTGTTAGGTACAGTATTTTATGTGAGGATAAGTCTTCACCTAACTTCGCAGCTCAAAAAATGGTGTGCATATTATGCAAAAGCACACAGTACGTGAGTGAATGTAGTCATATGCAAATAAAAATGTTCTAAGAGCACACACCTCCAATGTTCATAATTCGCATGGAACATACTTTTTTGAAATTTGAAAACGCAGCATTTATCGCCTACTGTTTCATCACGGAGGGGGATTGAAACCCAAAAGAAATTCAAATACTGTACTCCAGTGATGTCCGAAGATGAGAAGAGCTCACCAGTTGAGCCAAGTATTCGTTTTGATTTTGCTATGGTAACTTTCGTAAAACAAGCTCCTTCTACAGCGAATGCTTCATAGAACACATATTTCCGCTAGAAAATTTAAAATACTCAACAAAAAAAGTTCGCGCACGAAATTACTGTACGAACAGTCATTTTCCAAAAATGCGCTCAAGTGCAGTCCTGGAAAATACTGTAAACCGCCAAAACCAAGCGAGAGTACCCCTGGGAAGCAAGCGACGATTGTTTTCCAAGCATTGAGACGAAAATTAGAAAATTCCCTTTGCTTCATACAACTTTTTTTTTTAAAGAAAATTTTCTAGGAAGCCCGTCTGGGAGGGAGGGATGACTCTAGATAGAATGATCGGCTTTTCAACTCGAATGGGAAAAGCTAAGGGTAAAGTCTGTGACCTTAACCTGTCTCGAATAAGAGGCTAAGGCTCCACTAAAATTTCGGGGAAAAAAGTGTACACTTGTGCAGTTTCATCGGAATTTATGTGGATTCGGTTACCTTATCACTGTTGATAATTTCCACACCAAGCGCCAGCAGTTCAGCAGTCATTGAAGAGACTGTGTCCGGATCGATGCTACGAGTAGCATCGTCTACCATCACGATTCTGTATTAGAAGACTTGGCGTACGAAGCGACACCTTGGACTTTGGGTCGTATAAAAATAAGGTAGCTCATTAAACTACTCAACCGTCGCGTCCATTTTACATACCACGTAACCATTATAAAGTTCTTGTAATCGGTGCCATGTACGCAAGATCTCTTCGAAGTTCGAACACTCGCACGAGGCATAAAAAAGGACGTTGGAAGCATAAAAAAATTGGTGCATAGTTTTGAGTAAAAATACCCTGTTGATGCAAGTAAAATGTGTACGGTATTTACTTGAGTACCACGCACATCTTTTTTCTAGAAATTGAGGCAGAAAAATAGGGTGCACATGGTATTTGGGATAAATTTTAGAGAAAAATTCCCAAAACCAGTGCCCCTCACATCCAAGTAAAAAAAAATGGAAGAGGAAAAGTGGGGCGCCAAGTCTCTTCCTGCATGTGGGGAACAATGGCTCAATTTGCTTCATCCCTTGGAGATGCAACAGGAAGTAAAGGAAGGGGGTAATATTCATCTAATTGAGGAAGCTGTTGTATATCGCAAATGCATTTCAACTGGTTCTGCAGATGGAAAAAGACAGAACCATAAAATATCTTCTGAACCGCATGCTTCGCTGTGGAACCTGAAACCCAGCATATTTTTATTCCATCGAGTAATTTGATGAGTTGGCAGCGCAGGTAAAATGTATGGTGCATTGGTAATATTTCAAGAACATTAGCATGCCATGTACGCAAGATCTCTTCGAAGTTCGAACACTCGCACGAGGCATACAAAAGGACGTTGGAAGCAGAAAAAAATTGGTGCATAGTTTTGAGTAAAAATACCCTGTTGATGCAAGTAAAATGTGTACCGTATTTACTTGAGTACCACGCACATCTTTTTTCTAGAAATTGAGGCAGAAAAATAGGGTGCACATGGTATTTGGGATAAATTTTAGAGAAAAATTCTCAAAACCAGTGCCCCTCACATCCAAGTAAAAAAAAAATGGAAGAGGAAAAGTGGGGCGCAAAGTCTCTTCCTGCATGTGGGGAACAATGGCTCAATTTGTTTCATCCCTTGGAGATGCAACAGGAAGTAAAGGAAGGGGGTAATATTCATCTAATTGAGGAAGCTGTTGTATATCGCAAATGCATTTCAACTGGTTCTGCAGATGGAAAAAGACAGAACCATAAAATATTCATCCCTTGGAGATGCAACAGGAAGTAAAGGAAGGGGGTAATATTCATCTAATTGAGGAAGCTGTTGTATATCGCAAATGCATTTCAACTGGTTCTGCAGATGGAAAAAGACAGAACCATAAAATATTGATGAGGAAAAATGAATTTAAAAATAAAAATGTTTACATTTCAATGTAATATCACATTTTTTTATTTTCAGCAACAACGAAAAACCAGGGTGCGCATTTTAAACAGGGATAGGTTTTTTAACTAATTTCTGGTGGGAAAATGGGGGTGCGTGCCGTACTTGATGGCGCGTGGTACTCAAGTAAATACGGTACATTTTTTCTGGAAAATTAAGGCAGATAAGTGTAGTTTGCATACTGGGTATGCAGGTAAAGTATGCATAAAAAAAACTATAGTATCATGTCTAGTGAGTCTCTATGTAGGTGAAATTAATGAACAGAAATTACATTTTGCACCAATCCTGTTAGTATGCTCTATGGCCTATGCTATGTTATCTTATTTTATTTTGGAATTGTTGCGTTAAAAATTATTATTCGAAAAAATTGATTTTCAACCAACAGAAGCTGGTGTGTGGGTCTTGAGCAAGGATACAGATTTTTGGGCAAATTCCAAGCCTGAAATTAAGGTTGGACTTTCTCACTCAGAGGCTCATCGTAGGTAAACATGGTACAGTAGTATCCTTCGTCGTTCAGTGTTCAGTCTAAAAAAAACATTTTCAGCAAACTAAAAGCATATGGGGACGTAGAATTACCTCAAGTTTTTTGCATATTAAGAGCCTCTTTAAAGTGTGAAAAAATTTTGAACAGTCCTATCCTTCCATTTTATTGTATGCAAGAATACTCCTAATATGACCTGTTTCCTTTCGAACTGCGCCAAGATTTTTCAAGAAACTCCAATCACGAAAATATCTCATCTGAACAGTCCATCTGCATTTCAATTAGTTGATTGCCTTTTTTGCGTCCGTCACGCACAAAATTGCCTTTTTTTCTTGTAATAATGAACTCGTACTTGCGATCGAAAACAATTGACGATTTGATTTATTCTTGCTGGAATATTTAACTACTGTATAAACTATAATATATGCGCATGATGATCACCCGGATGAAAGTCTTCTAAAATTAGCTCATGTCCTACCTCCTGTAAGTTTCTTATCAGTACTGTACTTAATCTCCTTCCATATATAGCGGATCTCAAATCGGTGTTCGTTCTTCATTCATTATACAGGTGGACACTGCCGAAACCGAACCCAAGGGACCAGAAAAAAATCGCTGTAGTAAGAATTTTTATGTCACACAGTGAGAGAACCCTACAGGGCAACAAAGAATTCTTTATAAAGAGAAAATCGTTGTAGACAAGATCGTCGCGGAGAGCGTACATCTGTATCTTTGGGAATATGCTGCACTTCTGTTTCTGCAAGTATACTGCAACCAACGTATGTTGCTGCTGATTGTCCAACGCTTATTGTTAGCTCTGGAGTCTAGAATCTAGATGAACCAAACCTCCATTTTGTAGGCAACTCGCAAGACATTCAAGAAACTCTTGACACTTACCCACGCAATAGTCGTAAGCGAGCCCAACACAGAAAACATCAGTGATCCCGCGCTTTTTCAGAATCGAATCCAGCTCGGTTTCTGACAGTTTCCCATTATCCCAGAAGGCGGAAAAAGAGTCTATTTCCGGATTGGTTCCCTTGTAAACCAGCTCAGCCCCTTCCACTACCTGAAAATCAGAACTCGTTATCAAGAGTGATGAGATGATTCTTTGAAAATGTCTCACTCACTGTTAAGTTCTGATGCAATTCGGCTCCCCAGGAATTTTGCACGCAGTGGTCTGGCCAGAGAACCACTTCAGTTGGCTGTGAACCCGCGAAAACAACCACGTCTCCGACTTTGGCTTCCTCGGGTTTAACCTTGGCAAAAGTATTCCTTTTAATGAATATTGCGAAAAAAATTTGCCACAAGGAATTGTGTGCGGGAAAAAAATTATAGAAACCCACTGTGGAAGATGCGTCCATCGGTCTTTGCTTTACGTTTGATAAAAATGAAATGTGGTTTTCCGGGTGCCAGTCGTAGCTGTAAACAACGGCGTCAAACGTCACGTTTTCAAGCAGTCCGTTAATGGGTTCTATCACCTGCAAAAATCCCGATGAGTTGCAACTACCGACTTCTTTTTAATTTATGTCGATTGCATGAAAACGCTCATCGAATAATTTCAGTAAGCGTCGTCCTGACTTCCTTTTTGACTTATCCGAACTGTATTTTTTCACGATATTCAGTTAAAATGATGAATTAATGACGAACTATGAATGTACTGTAATAACCACAGGTGAGCCTTGTTAACTCAAACCTCCCTAAGTAGAATTTTTTTCAGGTCTCCAGCATATCTGAATCCCATTAGAAACGATCGATGCATTAAAAACCTCCCTAAGTTGAAAGCTTTTCCCCTCTAAATAACCTCCATAATTCAAATTTTCTGTGACCTGTTGGCCATTATTTTCTTGACCCAAGAAGAAAAAAAGCAACAAAAACAGAAATTTGTGTGTTTTAAAGTAAGTGAAAGACTTGATTGGGCAAATAATGAACCCCTGCCTCAAAGTTCAGCAGCCTATCATTTAAGAAGCCATTTAAGTCCCAGAATATTACCATTTGCATTTTTTTCTAAGTTTCCCTGAAAAAAGGGCTTTGTATTGAAGTTCAAACCTATGTAATTCAAAACCTCTATGAGTCGATTTTTTGCAGGTCCCTTGAAATTCGACTTAGAGAGGTTTAAATTTGATTTATGTTCCAATTTTCTTTGTTTGTGGCCGCGATAAAATTGATGAAATTGGTATGACTCACCAATATATAAACGTAATTGCATATTCGAGATATTTTCGAAGTTTCTGTCAGGATTACTTAGATTCTATAGAGACATTCGATTGACATTGGTGAGCATTAAATCCAAGAAGATATTTTTACTGTACTGTATGATCAAAATGGCGAAGTGAGCTCTTCAGAAATGTCTAGTTTCATGCTACGTTTTTTAATCGTGTAATTTTCATGTTGGCCTGATAGTTCAGCAACACTGGAGATTACTAAAAAAAAGCGGGAATCTTCAACAAGTAAAGTTCGTGATTCATATACGTACTGTACAGTAAAATCTCTCTACAACAATCTTGCATACAATTATCTCCTCATCTGTACGACGATTTTGTTTTTTTGGATCCCATATAGGATCCTTTCCCATGTTATAGGGGTTCTCTATACGAGGAAAATTTCTCTACCACGATTTTTTTTTTTGGCCCCTTAAATCTCGCTGTAGAAAGAGTCCACCTGTAATCATGTGAAAATGTGCACAGTTGCTGTCACTGAAAACTGCCGGAAATGTTGGTACAAATTGGTTGCCCAATGCAATACAAGTTATGTGTCATAATCATCCCCATACTTCAGAAGATCCATTGCTGAAAGCAACTTGCAAAATTGATCAAAATGAATTTTATACCTGGTTTAGGAGGTGTTTTGAAAAACGGCATAAAGGGGGATAAAATCGCATTTTAGCTCTCAATAAGAAGAGCAGGATTCAATATAGTGCTGGGCAATATATCACTATTTTTCTTGTACAGTATTGACAATCAGCTGACCTCGACGCCTTTGTGTCCTGCTGGACAGTTGTCCATGGACAATGATCCATTGATGAAATCATTCTGCACGTCAATCACGAGCAAGGCAGGTTTTGGCCAACAAATCACCGCAATCCATTCCTTCCAGCATGCTTGGAACTCCGTCAGGTCAATAAATCCGTCCTGCAGTGAAATCAACGGATTTTTCAACACACCTAATTTCGGGATTACGAATGTTTGATTATAACGGAATTCTTCTAAAAGGTTTTAACTCAAACGCCGTATAAACACAAGGCCGGAAATCTCAAAACAAAACGTTGCTCTTCAGAATAATACGTTGATTTCTTCAAGATTTTTCTGCAGTTCCCTTTACACTCGCGGTAATTTAAATACTGTTAGAATTATCATTGCGGAAGTTCAACTACTGTGTATTTCTTCTGTGAAAAACGCATATTTTGCTGGAGAATTTTGCAATATCAATTTGTCAGGGAATACTCGAGTTTGCTGGGGGAAAAGGAACCTCTTTATTTTGAAATTGAAAATAGTTATGATCTTAATGCTAATTTCAATGCGTTTACGTACAACGAATTTTTCGTCATAACAAAATATTTGTATGCCCTTCGAACTTCGTTGCAAAAATTTCCCACCAATAGCAGTACAGTTATTCTGAGTGCTGTACAGCAGTGTTCCCCAACCTTTTTGTAAAAATTTCCATGAAATTTTTCAAGTAATGACTGATTCCCGAAAAAAAATTCTGTGGGCCAGCAAAGTTTTATAAAAATTTTGCAGACGCCAAAATGTAGCTCAAAAGACTTTATGACGAGCAAGCATTTAAAAATTTTCAGATTTTTTGCAAAAATTGAAAACAATTGAGCAGCTATAGGTAGTGGAATGTCTTCAAAAATTAGAAACGTGGGCTTGAAGAAAATTTTCTCAGACTAAAAATTTAAATAATTTATTTCATCAGGTGAAAACTTGTCTGAAGTACAATCAAGAGAAAAGCTAACTTATTTCTTCATAGGATAATTTAAACTGCAGTTGTCTTTCAGGCATTTCAGACTTCATTGTTACTTTTTATTACCACGTTTTTATGAACTCACTTTCTTGTCTGTCTGTTTGTCCAGATCAAATTTTGAAACTCAAATTTCACTCACTTCCAGACTAGCTATCAAGCTGAAACTTTCAGGATAGCCTAGAAACTGATGACAATGCAATCTTTTGTGAAAAAATTAATTTTAAGAATATTTTTTAAAAAGAATAAAATAATTATAGTAGATTAAAAAATTAATCTAAAAAACCACGTTTTCAAAAAGCAAAAAATAACCTTAAATGTGGTGCGCATGGAGATTGTTGGGAAGAACTGAAATACAAATGAAATAGATGCGCACCACGTTTAAGGTTATTTTTTGCTTTTTGAAAACATGGTTTTTTAGATTAATTTTTTAATCTACTATAATTATTTCAATTTATTATGGTGCATAAAATTGTCCGCTGACCACCGGTTGGGGAACACCGCTGTACATTACAGTACATTACATTATTACAATACTGTACTCTACTGTAGCAATATATTATGGTGGCAAACCATGATTCAAACTACCGCTGAAGGCTTGTTTACTTCTTAAGAAAACTCGAGCTCGACCATTACGTAACTGAGACTTCATTGCAAACAAGTCGTAAAAACGCGTACGTCAATTTTATAGATATTTTAGTTTGAATTTTAAGTGACGTCTTCATAAAAATTAGCATCGGTGCCGCTTCAACAAAGCATAGTCAATAAATGCATTTTTATACATATTCTTTGTCTTTAGTTTTTAATGTATTTCTGAGTTGTAGCTCTTTCAAGAATGGTCCAAAACCCTGTAATCGCCTAAATTTCTTGCTCATCTCGATTTATGTATTAGCCCAAAAAATTAGCGGATCAGAGGAAAAGGCACAAAATTGAGTTGTATTCATGCAGTTCAGAGAGCGCTTCGTTTTTTTCCATGAATTGAAATTTGGCTATTATCAATTGGAATTAATGTTCAACAAGAGCTGGATTATTGGGTTTATTATTGTATCCGAACCTCTTGCATATTTGCGATAGCTGTATATATTATTTTACTTGGCCTCTTGTGAAATGAATGCATGAAGTAATTTTTATGATTATCATTACTGTCGGGAATTTTTAGCCATTCGAAGTGATTAGCGTGGGACGCTTGAAACATTTCGAGATTTTTTCCCTCGCAACGGGGATACAATAAGGGTTGTCCCAGTTCCACGGAGGCAATAAATAATGCA
The DNA here is from genome assembly GCA_905338405.1 of Notodromas monacha. Taxonomy (NCBI): domain Eukaryota; kingdom Metazoa; phylum Arthropoda; class Ostracoda; order Podocopida; family Cyprididae; genus Notodromas; species Notodromas monacha. Next base: position 47,560 of record CAJPEX010000724.1, read on the forward strand.
TAATTTTCCTCAGGAATTTTCAAGCTAGTTTTTTTAAGGTTACGACATTTTTTTCATTACCCTGCGTGATGAGAAGTAAAGACTCTCCACGACAAATTTTCCGCTCATTTTACAGCGTTCTGAAAATGTCTTTAAATTTTGAAAGAAAACTAGATGTCAAAACATCATGAGGAAAATTGTGACCTTTTTTTAACCTTATGAATACAGTATCTTCTTCCGTATCGAACACCGTATAATACTATAAATATCGTCTTGATGTCTGACTTCTCAATCTCTTTTTCCTGGACAATTTTCACATTTGACGAATCTCTCATTTAAAAAAATGCTGTGCACCGCAAAATTACCTTCTTCTTCCCATTCAAATCCTGGACAATTATTTTCAAATGGAAAATTTAGATTACAAAGGCTCAATTTACTCCGAAATATATTCCGAATCATTGGATCACGATATCAATACCCTTTATAATAGAGGGGAATAAGTAGAGTACTGTTCATGCATTGAACATTTTAACGGAATATAGAAAGGTTTGACTCGCAGGTTTGGGGTAAACTTCACATTGTTATACCCACATAAGTAATCACACATATATGCATAGTTAATTTACTCCTCGAAATTCGTGTCGAAAAGAAAAAAGGAACCGGAAGTCACCTTATTGGTGTCGAATGAAGCAAAAATTTCCGCCATCCGTTGCTTTTCGACATTGTACTTCCGCCCTTCAGAGTCGTGGAAAAGCGCCTCGCATAGAACGATGAATTCAATTACGTTCAAAAAGCCCACCCTGAAATAAAGAAGAACAAAAACAAAAAAACGTTCAAATGAGCACAACGCCTAACTTATTGGCGCCATTCAATCAAGTCAGCGCCAAGTCCAGTTGAGCGCCAAATGCCCAACTGAGCAAAATATAGTTCTATTGATACTGCACGTATTCTGTGACATTTAAAAACGCCACATTATTTCCGTATACGGTATATGTAAATTATGATTTTCAAAAGTCAGAGCAAATGAACGAATGAACATTTTTGCGTTTGTCACTGTAAATTCAAGCGCGGACTTGATCACTTCTCGGACAATTTCCATATATTGGATTTGAGGCATGATGTGTCACATTTTCGCGCGTAATGTACGTCAATGCGCAAATTTTTAATAACTTATTTCCCCAATTGACAACGAATGTTGGAAAATTTTCTCCAAAAATTCAATTAGAACGTTTTTCTTCAACTCGTAAGATACAGAAAATAATTGAGTAGAAGAAACCTGCACAGAATCTTTCGTATTCAAGTGAGAATAATGAGTCCAAAAGGCAAAAGAGCACAAATATTGGCTGGACATACAATCGTTGATGGAAAATCATTAAAAAGACAAGGTCAGGTCCATTTTGGAAAGTAAATTATAGCAGTGTTCCCCAACCCATGTGTGCGGAATTTCTCGTGGTCCCTCTATGAAACAAGGCGCCAAATTGGAGCCGAAACTGTAATCCAATCGGCAGGTGTCGAATGAAGCAAAAATTTCCGCCATCCGTTGCTTTTCGACATTGTACTTCCGCCCTTCAGAGTCGTGGAAAAGCGCCTCGCATAGAACGATGAATTCAATTACGTTCAAAAAGCCCACCCTGGAATAAAGAAGAACAAAAACAAAAAAACGTTCAAATGAGCACCACACCTAACTTATTGGCACCATTCAATCAAGTCAGCACCAAATCCAGTTTAGCGCAAAATTCCCAACTGAGCATTGTATAGTTCTGTTGATACTGCACATATTCTGTGAGATTTTAAAAACGCCTCACTCTTGCCGTATATATGTAAATTATGATTTTCAAAAGTCAGAGCAAATGGACGAATGAACATTTTTTGCGTTTGGCATTGTAATTTCAAGCGCGGACTTGATAACTTATTCTCAGAAAATTTTCATACATTGGATTTGAGGCATGATGTGTCACATTTTCGCACTTAATGTACTTCAATGCGCAAATTTTTAATAACTTATTCCCCCAATTGACGAAGAATGTTGGAAAATTTTCTCCAAAAATCCAATTAGAACGTTCTTCAACTCGTAACATGCAGAAAATAACTGAGTAGAAGAAACCTGCACAGAATATTTTGTATTCAAGTGAGAATAAGGAGTCCAAAAGGCAAAAGCGCACAAATATTGCCTGGCCATACAATCGTTGATGGAAAATCATTAAAAAGACAAGGTCAGGTCCATTTTGGAAAGTAAATTATAGCAGTTTTCCCCAACCCATGGCCCATGGGCCTGCACCAGTCTGCAATGCTGGTCTGTGGGGAATTTTCTTCAGAATAATAAATTTATCAAAAGTAGCAATGAAGTCCGGTATCTTTATCTGAAATCTGGAAAATACATTGGCAGTAAAAATTATGTTCTGAAAATAAAAGCTTTCTTTTCTCCTAACACCACTTCAGAAACATTTTCAACTGTAAAATTTGTCTATGATGGTCTGCAAAAGTTGTTTTGCATAAAATATAAAAGTTGTTCATACTGAGAAACCTTTCTTCAAGCCCACCTTTCTGATTTTTGAAGACATTCCACTGTAGCATTGGTTGTTAACTTAATTTTTGCATAAATCCATAAACTTTTAAAATGCCTGCCCAGAGGTCTTTCAAAAAAAAACTTTGTGTGTCTCCAAAAATTTTATGAAACTTTGCCGGTCTGCAGAATTTTTTTTGGGAATTTGCTAGTCCACAAAAAAAAATTATGGAGATTTGCCGGTATGCAGGCTAAAAAAAAGTTTGGTAACACTGAATTAGAGGAATTTAAATACCATGCATTATTCAAAAAATTCGTTGTTATGAGATTTGATATAACAATATTCTACTAAACGTACTTTAAAACCCTTTCTGTGGTCAAAGTTTGTTGGTTCACATCATCCCGTGTTGCCTAAATCCTAATTTAAATTAAGGATACCGTATTGGAAATAATCAACATCCCTTCAGATCAATTTCCAAAAGTTTTCTGTGAAATGTGTGGAAAATATATTCGAAATCTTTATTTCAGCTGTATATACACGCTCGGGATTTTGTGAATTTGTGTCGGCAGAATTCGAACAGGCAGCGAAAATTAGTTTCACAGATAATTTGTCTTACTCATATCAGTTCAGGTTTTTTCCCCCTGTTGGTTTGTGCCAGAAAATGCGTTCGTGCTCCCTTATTCAAATGAAAAGCACACATTTTTGTTCCGTAATTTTGTAAAGTGGAAAGTTTGAAAACGGTGACGAAACGCCCTTTTCTCCGCGTTGAGATTTTTAACGATATGCAATGACACCATTACCACAACCCGGAAACCCGGGTGCATGAAAGGGGGTGTGGTCGCATGATGATGATTTGCGTCGGAAGGTTATTGCGTTCACTTCCGTTCAAAACTTCGTTTCGTCGTATAGATTTAATCAAGCTGCTTGCGGCTTCAGTTCAAGTTGAATGACTTTGAGAAACTTTGAACTCCAACTTCTGATTAATGGGGCGAGTCTTGATTAGGTATCCTAACGTTGTAACTCTTGTCAAAAGGCTATCAAGATCATTACAAACCAGTTTTTCGGAATCTTTCGTCAGGGGGATCATTAACAACTCGTTCCCAATGACACACCCACTTGATTATAGACGAGGCCATTCCGCGTTTCGGTCATTAGGCAATAAAGGATTCGGATTATTATATGGACACGAGAGATGTTTTCACGTTATCGGGTTATTATTTCTGGGGGTTTCCCCCTCTTCAAATTGTATCGGTGTTCTTCAGGGTGAAAATGTACCACGGATTTGCATATCATCATCATTCCATCGGATGCTTTGTGACAATCGTCGATAAATCATTAATACCTCGCCACTCTAAGAGTTCTTAATGAATATAGTCGTGAGATAAAGCGAGGATTATTTTATTCCTGCGGGCAGTCTGATTTTTCACGAAATATTTCAATTAGGGTAGTTTAGATCAGTGTTTCCCAACCCGAGGTCCGCGGGCCAACGCTGGTCTGGCGAAGTTTTTTTGCCGATCCACGGACATTTTTAGCGTAGTCTGTCAAACAAAACTCAGGATGAAGTCTGTATACTCTTCAACTAAAATTTAGGAAGGACAATGACAATCACAATCATCTGATGAAAATAAAAGTTGGGTTTTAATTATTTTAATAACATTTCAGATGCATTTTCACCAGCTGAAATAAATTATTATTATTTTTTCATTCTGAAAAAACTTTCTTCAAACCCACATTTCTAATTTGTCGATGATATTTAGCCATTGCTGCTTCATTGGCAATTAACTGAATTTTTGGAAGAAAAAAAAACTTTTTAATACCTGCCATAACGTCCTTCAAGCAAAACTTTTTAAAGTCTGAAAATTTTTTATGAAACTTTGTCAGTCTGCGGGAATTTGTTTGAGAATTTCTGGTTCAAACGAAAAAACTATGGCAGAATTTGCTGGTCTGCAAAAAATGTTATGGGGATTTGCTGGTCCATGAGACTAAAAAGGTTGAGGAACACTAGTTTAGATCTAGTGTTCATCAACCTTTTTTGGCTGCAGACCAGAAAATTCCCAAAACATTTTCTGCAGACTGGAAAAGTTTGATAAACATTTTACAGACTTGAAAAAATTTTGTTTGATGGACTTTATGGCAGGTATATACAAGTTTCTGCTGCTTCATGAAAAATTAAGGTAAGCACCTATGAAGCAGCTATAGCTGAACGTCATCCAAAACTTGGAAAGGTGGGCTTGAAGAAAGGTTTCTCAGAATGAAAAACTATAATAATTGTTTTCAGCAGGTAAAAATGTGCCTGAAGTTTTATTAGGGGGAAAGCCAACTTTTATTGTTTGTCAAATAATTTCAACTGCCATAGTCTTTTCAAAGTTTTAGATAATGATAATGGATTTAATTTCTACTTTTAATGCTGTAAATCTATTATGCTGAAAATTTCCCATGGACCAGCAAAAAACTTCTACAGACCGGCCCTGGTCTGCGGACCACGGGTTGGGGAACACTGGTTTAGATGATCAGATTATTCTGGAAGATTGCCTGAAATCCTTTTTGGCATCCAGATTTCAACAATTTCCATGAAATGCGAATGATAACCTCCTATTCGATTCAGAAAAATGTAATTCATTCCCTCCGAAGCGGATTTGGGTGAAATGTAAGCTAACAGAAATGCATTCACCATAATTTGTTTTTAGATTCTCTGCTTTGAGGATGAGTCCAACTGGTAAAACTATTTATTATTCCCAGAATTAAAAGAAATGCCGAACTTTATAGGTACTGTAATTCATAAAATTGCATACCAGTTTAAAGTACTCAAAGCAGTTATTCCTTTTTCATGCAAATTAAAAAAGTTGAACTTTCCAGAATTCATAGTTGAAATTTTCTTGGTAACTGTACTCAGGCAAATTTTCACCGGGAAGGTGTTTTCAAATAGTCATAGAAACCATGAAATAAATAAATATATATACTGTATATTCCTTACCATTTCAAGAAAATTTGTATTTATTTTTTATCTTGAGATCAGCTTGCTTGCTTTAAATTATATTCTTAACGTCTCATTGTTTCAAATCGTTCCCAAGTTTTTTCGTCCAATACATTCAAGAAACTCCTCCCATGAACCTTTTCTTGTGCTGGTGAGCCAATTTTTTATAGAATTTTTCAACACTTTCTTGCAGGTTTTTGACGGTACATGCTGCTGGAGTGAAAGATGAGGAGCTGAACTAAGAGCAATTTGTCAACAACCTTCGAGCGCTTTATTTATGTTTTTTTTAGTATAAAGGGTGGGACCATCTCTTGTGGAGTGAGTTCAGGAAATTTAATTAGCTGTCATCGGTATTTTTGTAGCTATATAGGTCAATCAGGCATCCGATAATTCATAGTGGACATGCGGAAGAAGCAGTTCTGTTTCCTTCTCCCCATCAAATGCAGAAGAAATGTAATACAGTACTGTGCATGCAATCAATAACTCAATCAAGTATAAAATAATCCGTTCAGCACTTGGCTCAATCTTCCGATCAATGCGTTTGATGATTACGATGAAAGTACAGTACTGTATGTCCATTGTGAACTGATCAGGTAAGACCATCGCAATGTTGTGCAGTACAGTACTTCTTCAGTTTATTAAATATTGTTATAAAAATCAGGTTAAAGGTTTTCTGTGAAAGGTATCACAAAACCTCTGCCAAAATGCATGCTCCTTCATCGTGCTCGAAACAGTCTCAATTTGTAATATAAAGCATTATTTCGGATCAAGTTTCGAACACTCACTTTCCTCTATTGAAGGTTTCGAAGCACTCTTTTTCCTTGAGCAAACCGACTTCTCGGTTGCAGGTTCGGACCAGGTTGTCGAAATAGTCGTCCACTGCCGTAGAATTGGCCACATCCATGACGTGAAACAGAGATTTTGATTTTAAATCAGAATTTATCTGAATTCAGGCACGATTCAGTACATCTGAATCTCTGAAAATTTCCGAACGGAGCATTCAAAGCGCAATAAAGATGAGCTGTGCTAAACTTGGAATAATAAGTTAAAGGAGAGAAATAAACGTTCGATTTTCTTGCTTTTAATAACTGATGAATCAGCAAAATGGGAAATCACTTACTTACAGCGTCCGAACAACGTGTTCCAAGCATTTTTAAGGCTCAAAATACAAAATTTGTATCCGTTTTTGCAACAACCGGCTTTGTTTATTTCGAAGTTTCATTGAAGGAAAGATAATGGTGCCTGAGTTAAGATCTATCTATAGTTATACTTCTCGTGGATTTAGTCATCTTCTGAAAATTCCATCAATGCGCTCATGGAAAACGTATACCTGAAGTGCATCGAACCCTCTACTGGTTCTTACGACGAACAGATATTTTCACTTCGGAAAATGCCAACTTGCAGAATACATTGATAAACTGAGATCACATTGTACTGATGTATATACACGCAAACTATCCGGAATTTCCATTAGCAATCGAACAAAACGCTATCCTCTGAAGTGTGCCAGACTACTTTCTGAAGATTTTCATGTCCAATAGATTTGTTAAGTAGGACGAAGGCGAACTCGTATATGGATCCATAAATGCCCATGCATAGAATCTGAAAATTATAGTGTAAATTCATTTATAAGCTGTCCTAAAGTCCATTATTGGACTGTTTAATTATTCTTCAAACGAACTGCAGATATTGGGTGAAAGCAAACTTGTAGAGCTTTAGGATAATTTGGTACTGGTGAACTTACACCAAAATTATATGAATACGGTCACAAAGTTTTCCGCCGAAAATTGTGAACAAAAATCCATAAAAAGAAAGCTGCCTGGATTGATGAATTGATTTGTCAGACGTTGAGGCCTTATTATTCCAGTGATTCAATGAACAGATTTTTTTTTTTACATTCGATGATGACAAGCTTAATTTTTGGCAATTGACGCGCGTCGAAATATCAATATCTTACGATATTCAGAGTGTTCTTCATCCGAAATTTTCATCAGAATCCACTCATAGAAAGCTATATACTGTACATGCTGAGGTGCTCTGAAGATTCTTATGCATCGGACAGATTTGTTCATTCCTGGGGGGGGGGGGGGACCCAAGGATACTTTTTTAAACTGGG
>CAJPEX010000724.1:55141-84262 GCA_905338405.1 Notodromas monacha
GGGGGGGGGGGGGGGGGGGGGGGACTCAAGGATACTTGTTTAAACTGGGACACCATATCATACGCAATCAGAACAGCTTTCGTCCTAAAATTACATGAATCCATGAATTGAACGGTATCCTCAAGTGCAATGGAGACTTTTGGAGGACTCTCGCGCGTTACAGCGGGTATATTGTTTCACTGATGCGGAAAGCCAACTGATGCGGCAAAGCGACACCGCAAATTCAATATGCGTGGTCAACCTGTGAAGCACTGTTAACATATTCTCGGGACACCGATGAACGCAGCATGAATATCAGCAAAGCAATGACAGCGTGGAATGAAACCCGCGCAAAAAAGGTGGGAAATGTGACACTCCATCTATCACGGAAACTCACCTGCGTCTGTCTGTTCGGATAGTCAACAAAGCGATAATCGTAATTCAACGTTAATCACGCGAAAATTACAAATAGATATTATAGAAAATAAATCATTCGACTTATTTTGTCTTGTGCGATGGTTTCTTGCAATGGTGCTCATTGCGAAATAAATTATTTTACAATGTCGAGGATCTCACGGACAACAATTACTGTACAGTATTTTATATTCTGGAACAGAAAAATAGCACATTTTTGATTATTATAGTGATTACAGCTGCAGATGATGCATCAATTATTTAAGCTGAAATTCTCTGAATACACTTCTTCATTGTGCATGTATCTATAAGTAACTACTTTAATGATGAAAAGTCACCATATTGAAGTCCTGCAATGCATGTCAAATATTGTGTTTTTCCATATGGGTAAAGTGTATCTGATTCTGCCAACACGCCTGTTTAGCAGTGCTCAAAACAAAAAATAAGTAGAGCAAAGCGTATTGTAAAAGCCTAACGTCAAATTTGAGAAGTTGACTATTACGCAGTATTGACCGTAGTTTGAAGCGCTGTATTTATGAAGAATCTTCATCAAGAATGACTCACTTATTTCAACGAAATTACACCTGCTGTGTTGATTGAGGCAGCCACCTCCTCACTCATATTGACGACTAGCAGCGACACCTGGGAAACTGAAAAATATCCTGTAAAACGAAATCTCGGATTATAATGGGGAACTTCTTCGAAGCCAGCGTGAAACCCAGCATGTGATGGATATGTCACGCTCTTTCCAAGTTCAGGATTCGACGACTCTGATCCAAAAAAAAATTTAATTTGATCGCCAATAATGCCAGTGCGTCAATTAGTATCAAATGCATTGACACACAGCACGAATAAGAGCTTCAATCGCTTTATTAACCAATATTTTGCATCACAACGTCAAACGGAATACTGCACAAAAAATCCCTCGTCCGGAAAATGCGTAGAAATACCTACAAGCAGAGTCGCGTTTTCTTTTTTTAAGAAACGTGCAAAGAGTTCAAATGGATTTCATGTACACTTTTTGCAAAGACGCGTGGAACAAGGGAATTCAACGACCGGAATTCATCCCATATTTCGGAGAAACGCCTGGAATGCAAAACAGCAACAAAAATTAAGCTTTTCTGATGAATTATAGTTTCGGATGAGAAAACAATACAGTAAATTCCGGAGTTCACCCTGTTGCCCAACCTCTTTGGTCCGCGGACTGGGACATTTTTTTTTAATTTTTTGCAGACCAGCAAATTTCCGAAGAATTTTCTGCGGACTGGGAAAATTTAATACCATTTTTCATACTTGAAAATGCTCTGCTCAAAAGACTTCATGGAAGTTCTTTAAAAAGCTTTTTTTTTTAAATCTAAGTAAGAACCAATGAAGAAGCAGAAGTGGAATCCTGTCTTCAAAAAATTAGAAAGGTAGGCTTGAAGAAAGGTTTATCACAATGACAGATTACAATAGTTTATTTAATTTATAACAGGTGAAAATTTGTTCAAAGTGTATTAAGAGAAAAGCTAACCTTTCTTTTTTATCAGATAATTTCAACTGCCATTGTCTTTCCAAAATTTCATACAAAGACAACAGGCTTCATTGCTACTTTTGATGAATTTATTATGCTGAAGAAAATTTTCTTCAGACTGGCAAAAAAACTTCTGCAAACCAGCGCTGGTCCGTGGACCACCTATTGGGAAACACCTAACACCACCAGCAATTAATTACCGTCATCACTGATCCACCCAAAAAAAAAAAAAAAAAGGAAAGCAGATGGACTGTCTCAAACATGCAGCAGCTGCAGCATGATAAACTAAACAATGTCATCAAAGTAGTCAACCCGAGCTCCTGACTTGCTGAATATGCCTTTATCCAGGATGGATATAAGCCTCGAGACAGTCTGGTCAACTGTCAAGATCGTCGTTTCCTTCATGGCGCTCTTGATCTCAGGCAAACTCTGTTCCAAGACCTGCGTCACATAAAAAATTACAAATAATAAAATAAACAGATGAGTCCCCTACAGCTTTTGTTACATAAGACATGATCAAATCGCTTTATTAACCAATATTTTGCATCACAACGTCAAACGGAATACTGCACAAAAAATCCCTCGTCCGGAAAATGCGTAGAAATACCTACAAGCAGAGTCGCGTTTTCTTTTTTTAAGAAACGTGTAAAGAGTTCAAATGGATTTCATGCACACTTTTTGCAAAGACGCGTGGAACAAGAGAATTCAACGACCAGAATTCATCCCATATTTCGGAGAAACGCCTGGAATGCAAAACAGCAACAAAAATTAAGCTTTTCTGATGAATTATAGTTTCGGATGAGAAAACAATACAGTAAATTCCAGAGTTCATCCTGTTGCCCAACCTTTTTGGTCCGCGGACTGGGAATTTTTTTTTAATTTTTTGCAGACCAGCAAATTTCCGAAGAATTTTCTGCAGACTGGAAAAATTTTAATACCATTTTTTTCAGACTTAAAAATGCTCTGCTCAAAATGCTTCATGGCAGTTATTCAAAAAGCTTCTTTTTTTTAAATCAAGTTAAGAACCAATGAAGAAGCAGAAGTGTGATGGAATTCTGTCTTCAAAATTAGAAAGGAAAGGAACTATGAAAAAAGGTTTCTCAGGATGAAAAATTAAAATAATTTATTTCAGCAGGTGGAAATTTGTTCAAAGTGTATTAAGAGAAAAGCCAACCTTTCTTTTTTTATCAGATAATTTAAACTGCCATTGTCTTTCCAAAATTTCATATAAAGATAACAGACTTCATTGCTACTTTTGATGCATTTATTATGCTGAAGAAAATTTCCTTCAGACTGGCAAAAAAACTTTCGCAAACCAGCGCCGGTCTACGGACCACCAATTGGGAAACACCTAACACCACCAGCAATTAATTACCGTCATCACTGATCCACCCAAAAAAAAAAAAAAAAGAAGCAGATGGACTGTCTCAAACATGCAGCAGCTGCAGCATTATAAACTAAACAATGTCATCAAAGTAGTCAACCCGAGCTCCTGACTTGCTGAATATGCCTTTATCCAGGATGGATATAAGCCTCGAGACAGTCTGGTCAACTGTCAAGATGCAGCAAAGGAAGTACCGCGAGAACTAGAGTCCGTTTGAGACAAGGTTCTGGACGCAGTGTATTTTTTAATGTTTATTATTTTATTTGTCTACTCAGGGGATGTCGAAAACAATGTATTCTGTACTAGAAATCAACAAATAGTACTGTTTTCTTCTCAATTTAATAAGGTTCAAACTGCTACCGGGTCAACTCTGAATACCGAATTATTTTCTCGCCGCCTTATAGAAAATATTCCGTATCGTATCCCCAAAATGGCTTAATGAAGGGGAACTTGTTCTAAGCCAACTGCGAACAAGCCTCAATAATGTGGATGAGTCCCAATTACAAAGCAATTATATTTTTTGTCCAATAATGGTGGCCAAATATACTGCGTTGCATGAATATAATTATCCTTCTGAAATGAACTAACTAAGATTTTATCAGTTACTGGAATTATTTCTTATACGGCTTACGTATATCCACTCAGATTTATTTTTATTGTTTGAAATACTGAGTGATCTTAAAAATTAGAAACATTTGGGATTGAAATGTATATGACTGCGAATCAGTCGTTTAAAGATGTAACGATATGACATAGTTCTAAAAAAGTTGTACATAGTAAATACCCGAAAGAGATGACCCAGAACATGAAAGATGACCCCTTTCAAACACTGTAATTTTTTTTACAATTTGACATTCTACTGTAAGAGACAAAATGATTCCAGAAAAATCAAGTAATAAACCTCATCCAAGTAATGGAGGTTTGAAAAAGAATACATTTGTATTAGGGAGGGTTTTGATGGATTGCTTATTAACAAATTCAGACAGGTACTTGAAAAGAATTTGACTCAGGGAGGTACAGAGAGACCCACACAGATACCCAAACATTTGAACAAGTTGATTTCAAAATACTGACTTAGGGACACTTGAAACTTTGAAAAATCTGACCCTACATCCAATCAATGGCTCAAAATAGGGACACTTTGCTGAGGTTTTCCAGAAAAATTTAAAATTTTGATTTTTATATCTTGAAAAAATTATGCTATTTATAATCAAAAAATTGAATATAAATTTCAGTATAAATTTACTTTAATTCATAATTTTAAAAAACAGGCAGTTTTTGAGCTTCTTTTTTCAGAGTTTTTTCTATCATCTGTGCACATTATAGCAAGACTAATGCTCAATTTTTCTTTGCTTTTTACACTCATTTTGATGCCAAAAGGTCAGATTCTATGTGATTTCTTTTCTCTACAGCTGTTTCTTGTACAGTAAAATCTTGTTACAACAAACTCCTGGGGATCTGTTAAAAAATTTGTTATAATGAAAAATTTGTTGTATTGAGATTCTTAGTTTTTAACACATTTTAGACGAAAATGTTGTGTAAAATGGGCATTATTTACCTTAAATTGTGTCTGAAACAAAGCATTCAAAACGTATCTTAATTAGTGAGGGCATTGTTGATGAAATAAGGTAAAAATTTTCAAATAAATAGTAATTTTCTTTCATTAAACATTTAAACCAGCCTTTGAATACACAAATTTTGCTTTTCTTGAAAAATAAAATGAAACAAAATTAAATGTGGTAGAAATACTGCACTTCCCTCTGAGTAATGCACACATCCACTCATACCATTATGTCTGCTCTTTAAAACAAAGGCAATTTTTAATTTACTGTTCATTTCAAAGAAAGGCATACTTTCTAAAATGGAGCTGAAGAATTTCCAAGAAATGTTTGATTTTGTGCATTTTTGGAACACTGATAAGTTTTCTCTGCAGAATTTTTTAAAAATGAATTTGGCATGCTGTATGTTTAAAATATTTCCAAGTTTTCTGTCATTTATCAAAGAGTTTGTATGATCCCTATACGGCCTATGAGCAGAAGCATTGTAATGAGATTATAGCCAAAATTAAGTTTGTTTAAATGAGATTTTTATAACATTGTGCCTATGGGAAACTGCCAGGACCAAGAGAAAAATTTGTTGCAATGAAAAATTTGTTACAACAAGATTTGTTGTAATGAGATTTTACTGCATCTTGAAGTTGAGGGAAACAATTTTTATTCAATTTTCCTTGAGATTTATTCCTAATTTTGGACAAACATGAGAACCAATTGAATATGTTTGCATTGAAGTCTATAGGAAAACAAGATCCAACATGCAGAGGATCTGACACATGGGGACAATAAGGTATATAGGTCCAAGTACCAGTCAAAGGATNGAGATTTATTCCTAATTTTGGACAAACATGAGAACCAATTGAATATGTTTGCATTGAAGTCTATAGGAAAACAAGATCCAACATGCAGAGGATCTGACACATGGGGACAATAAGGTATATAGGTCCAAGTACCAGTCAAAGGATGTCTACATTTCGGGGTTTCCACAGTACAGTATTTGACTCAGGGAGATTCAAGTTATCCGGGTTCAACGCACGGCCGCATACTGCATCCATCGTTCAACTAACCCACCCCAAATGCCACAGAACACTCGTATATATGCACAGTTACCTGCGTCATCATCTCTGTTTCCACAGGCCCCGGGGAGTAGTTGAGGACCATAACGTCGCGCTCTTCGGCGGCAAGATTGCGGAAAAGAGCTTCGCGGGCTGCCCGAGCTGAGCAGTACATGGACCAGCCGGGAAATGGCTTCAGAGCCGCGAGACTCGTTATATTCACGAGTGTCTTTTTCACTTCCGGCCCTTTGTGAAACTTGTTGCGGCGCAAGTCACGCTACCACCTCTTGTGCACGTTCAGCATCATAAGGAAGGTCGTCGAGTCCAGGAACAAGCTTGGAACTAGGTGGTTGAACCTTAACTTTTCTTATTGGGAGATTGGGCGTGAGTTGAAAATGTGCGGCTAATCTGTTTGAGTTAGAACATCTCTCATTCTTATGAAGAAAAAGAGAGATTCGAAGTACAGTAGTTTTTGCAACAATAACCTTTCAATGAAAGCACACAATTCCAAGATCAGGTGAAGTAATTTTCAAGTTTTTCAAAGAGACTATTTTAGAGATGCTTTTTGCTGTAGAAAACATCCAAGTAAAACACTCAATTGAATGTAAATTCATATGTACTGTACAATTTTTCCAAATTACCCTGAGCATGGGCTTGAGCTTCTCCAGGATAACCTAATGATATCTTCAGAAAAAATGCGTGGATTTCTCTGATTTTGGGCTATTTTTTCATCCAGGACAAGCACTTCTTCTGGCACTAACTCAGGGTTTCCCTTACGAATACAATACAGTACAGGGAGATTTGTTCCATGCCAAATTTTTGGCACTCAGCAGGGGTGGCACTATATCAAGGGTTGACTGTACACTATTGCCATTGTGCGTATTCACCCAATTAACCATGCATTCCCCGCCAGTTAAGAAGCACAGCTAAATTTTAAACTTGAAATTTGGAGAAAAATGTATCCCTTATTAAGATGCTCAACATCTCAATTTCAAGTTATCTGAAATTTGTAATGTTGAAATAATAAACTGCATAGAAAATCGAATTTACACCTAAGTTGAACATGAATCAAACGTATAATTCATTCTTCTTTTTCATATTACAGCATCATCAACGTCAAATTGCGGCTGCTTTAATTTTTTCCAGTAACTTAATTTGTCTCTGAAAAAGTTGAACATTCAAAATGTCCTTCATGTGATTGCTTACCATGCGCACCAAAATGTATTCACATTTGTAAAAATTTTGTACCTGCTAATCATGCAAATATTTTATTTTTATTTTTATACATATATCTATTATGATGGAAACCTGCTGCACCCATTCCTTGCAGTGGACCTCATTTGGGACTGAGGTATTTTTGCCAAATAAAAACACAAACTAAATTAAACATAGTTGAAAAAGTGGATTTGATCTGCAAAGAATTTTTCTACAAGCAGACACCTTATTTGACAATATTTTCAGTTGAACAGGAACATGTTTTCTAAACCCAACTCACAGATTCTGTTAGAAAATTTGAACAATTTTTGAACTGCACAAAAAGTAGTCTCTACTGCAGCAAAGTTAAAAATTCTAGTATTTCCCTGAAGTCAGACTAGTTCAGAATATACTGTATTTGCATATTTTTTATTTATTTATTTGCATTTTGATTGATCACAACATATGCAATTATTCTGTCTCATTTTTGGGGATCATATTGAGCTTTCAAATATTCAGCAACATTTTGACTTTTAAACTCCTAAAAAAGTTACAAATCTATCAAGGCATGAATGAAGGGAAATCATGCAAAATGGGTGTGTGAAAATTTTGGCAGTCAATTGGTTAAATATGGTAATTGTGCTATGTTTGAAATGTACCAAAATGTCCATGATCTAACTGTACCAAAGCGTTGTTTGTAAGTACTGTGTACTGTACCTGTACTACGTTTTCCTGAACTTGCATACCTGAGGTCTACATGTACAGTACTAGTTAATTCAGAAGCCTTGCAATCCCAAGGCAAAAAAAAAGCTGATTGTGCGTGAAATTGAAGACTTTAAAATTGAAATTAATTTAAAGTCTAGGGCAAACTGAAAACTCGTCAAGCTTTCGTATGTTGAATCAATGAAACCTGGGGGTGAACATTTTAGTACATGAAAAAAAAAATCAAAGCATTACAGTATACTGTATAACCAAAGACACTTGAGCATAAAGGAAGTTTTTGCACTCACCTTTTTGTGCACTGTGCCGAGTGTTCCTGCGTTGTGCACCATGATNTTATTTATTTGCATTTTGATTGATCACAACATATGCAATTATTCTGTCTCATTTTTGGGGATCATATTGAGCTTTCAAATATTCAGCAACATTTTGACTTTTAAACTCCTAAAAAAGTTACAAATCTATCAAGGCATGAATGAAGGGAAATCATGCAAAATGGGTGTGTGAAAATTTTGGCAGTTAATTGGTTAAATATGGTAATTGTGCTATGTTTGAAATGTACCAAAATGTCCATGATCTAACTGTACCAAAGCGTTGCTTGTAAGTACTGTGTACTGTACCTGTGCTACGTTTTCCTGACCTTGCATACCTGAGGTCTACATGTACAGTACTAGTGAATTCAGAAGCCTTGCAATCCCAAGGCAAAAAAAAAGCTGATTGTGCGTGAAATTGAAGACTTTAAAATTGAAATTAATTTAAAGTCTAGGGCAAACTGAAAACTCGTCAAGCTTTCGTATGTTGAATCAATGAAACCTGGGGGTGAACATTTTAGTACATGAAAAAAAAAATCAAAGCATTACAGTATACTGTATAACCAAAGACACTTGAGCATAAAGGAAGTTTTTGCACTCACCTTTTTGTGCACTGTGCCGAGTGTTCCTGCGTTGTGCACCATGATAGCGCTGTCAAAAGTCTCGGGTGAATCCAAGTCGCAGCCTTCTTCCATAATGTCGTTGAATTCGATGCCCGCAGAGTTGGACAAGTCCACCGAGGCCACGGTCACACCGACGGGATTTGCAGTTTTGTTCGTCACGGCAAGTATCAGGTTACGAGTGGCATGAAGCCCAGAAGTACTTCTCGCGATCAAAACGACTTTCGAACCCGCACCCAGTTTCGAGGAGAACTTTATGGCGATTTCACGACCGATCCCGCGACTCGCACCAGTAACCACCAAGAAACTCTTTTTCCCCCACATCCCTTTTCTTAAGCGATCAAAACGACTTTCGAACCCGCACCCAGTTTCGAGGAGAACTTTATGGCGATTTCACGACCGATCCCGCGACTCGCACCAGTAACCACCAAGAAACTCTTTTTCCCCCACATCCCTTTTCTTATTTTCACTCCTGGCAATCTCGGGAATAGAAAAGACCGAGGAATCGTGTTGGATTTGGTTCCCACACGATCTGCAAACTCAGAGAAAAAGGCGCAAATAAAGGAAAAGAAGGAATTAAACGAATAAGAGGCGTTATATATTCACTCCGCCAGCTTTACCCAAGGACAACTGAAGAACCATTCTTTCGGCTACTTTTTCATCAGGATTCAGGAATATACTCTACGCCTAAGAGTGAAATAGAGTAAAAATGTAATGCAAATACACGAAATATTAGATTCCAAGATGTCCTGGAATTTCTGCGTCTAACTGAATGAAATTCTGTCGGCAACTATTAGGACACAACATGTCATCACCATGTGCAAGACACTTGCTTGAAATCAAACGATGCAAAGACAAAGTGCACAACTACACATATTTTCAAAAAGACAATAAATTTTCCACGTTGCGAAGTACTGTATACAGTATTTCCAGTCTTTGGACTGCGAATAAAAAAATTAAAAAAATATATCTAACGGCACCAAAAATTCTCAGACGCACTTGAGTTTCCAACTCGAACTGTGAAAAAGAAAATGCATCGAATACTAGAAATTTACGATGCACCGTCACTTGCCCCACAGTACTTCATACGAAAAATACTGGTATACAGGGTAGACTGAAAATTAAATTAATTTCTAATGTAAAATTTCACCATAAAGGCATAGCTTTAAAATTACGGGGGAAAGTATCGCACATTTTTAATCGGAAGAAGAAATTTGTTCCTTTTACTAACCAGCAAACTCATATTTTGCACCAAGCATCAGAACTGTTTGCAACAGAAAAAAAGTGGCCAAAATTTGTGAGGGGGAATTTCGGCAGGTGAAAAAATAAATATTAAACTTAATGGATTCAGATTTTTTCCTATTAAACTTAATGGATTCAGATTTTTTCCTGTTAAACTTAATGGATTCCGATTTTTTCCTATCAAACTTAATGAATTCAGATTTTTTCCTCAGAATGGTCTGACCATAGAATTTCTCCGCTGGTCAAAAAATAAATATATTCTACTGCTCAGGTGCTCATTTTCACACTTCAGTACTTCACCGGCTAAAAAAAAAAGAATCAGGAAATGCCTTCGCCACCAGCAAAATTACACCAAAATGACCAAACCACTTTAAATTTCATGTCTTCTGGATTGTGATTCTTATTAATTTCCATTTTTGTAAAAGCTAATTCATCCTTCTAGTTTTGGAACAGCGGGGAAATTCGAATATAGATCAACTAAATTCCATATTGTCTTTTAAAGCACTGCGAAAAAAATTTAGCTTGAAGAAAACTATACTCATATACTGCATACAAAAGAATGTCTCCTATAATTTTCTGAAAACAAATATTTCATAAGTAAAAAATGGCAGACAAAAATGAGGAAACTTTCGAAATGCTTCTAAATTCTGTTCAAAATGTAATCCTATTTTCAAACAAAATGTGTAACGCATTTCATGCCGAAATTTAGGAAATTATGCTAACATTCCTCGAGAGAAAACAGAATGATCTATATTTAAAAAAGGCAAACACATTTCGACTATCCCTTATCACAACTCACTGACTTAAATTTTTACTATTGACGAATCTCTCATCACATATGACGTATTTTTTATTCTATAAATTAAATTAAAATGCGGAGAGAAATTCGTGAAATATTCACACCTTCCCGGGAATGAGAACACTTAAAAATTGACTTGCGGGTACAATATCGTACGTATACAGTACAGTACTTTCATGCAAGGGTTCATCTGGCTTTTAAAATGTTTGACTCAATAATAACACTCCAATACTGTACATGGACACAGCAGCATTGACTTTAAGATGCATTCACTTCAGATCGAAAGTGAAATACGTAAAATGATGACGCATTATAATTATTCATGGTAATATTCTTACAAAACAAAGAAAAAGCTACACTAGTACTGACTACTGACTAGTGAATTTTTTTTCACACAGAAACACGCCTAAAAGTATCACACAGCATGATGCACCTTCGGAAAACCTCAAGGAACAAATGCCCGAACACGACTTCATCCACATCATCTACGTACCCAATACTGGATAGCTTTCCCATCTGTTATAGTTGCAACTGCTTCATTCGTTATTTCCCGCGCTTGCGGAACGAGCTTCGCGTTGGTATAATCTAATCTTACCTTACGGGACATACACATACGGAAGTATATAGACTGGAAGGAAAAACACACGGAACAAAACTTCACCCAAGACCCGAGTTTACGAACGCCGACACGTGTGTACAGTATACTGAATATATGAAGAGGGAGAAAAATGCTTACGTTCGATCATTACGACACCCCTGTGCTCGCGTGCGAGGACACTGACTGAGAAATACCCATTGCGTGGACGAGCCCATTTCTCGAGCTTGCAAAACGCACTCCCCAGCAGCAGCGCGTTCCCAGCTGCATGTGCGCATCAATTGCTAACAGTTATTGCCAATGGGAATTCGAACGACTATATACTGGGAGGAGGTGCTCGAATTTGTTGTAGAGGAGGACCGGGTGAGGAAATGTAATTTTTTTGGCTTTCCGGGACTACAGTCCTATAGTAGGTACAAAATGTAGGAACAAAATAACCATGAAAATTGTGGTGCATGTGAGTCTATATGTACAAGGGTTCTAACAAAAGTTCTCGGAGTAGCCATGAAAATGGCCTACAGTTGAGCTGACAAATTTTTTTTTCTTTAGGGAAAACATATTCTTTGGCACACAAAAAAATATCAGCCCTGTTTGACACATTTTTAAAATTTTTTTTCATAATTCACCCTGGCAGAGTTTTGCTTCCCACTCAAAAGATGAGGCGCCTTTTTTTGTTGTAGCCCAGCTTTCTTCTCAGAATTTTTGAAATCAACTTGGCATATTTCATCAACGGGGCCAATGTGGTGGCTGTGAAGACGGCTGTTGATGAAAATGGCAGAATTGCCTTGGAAGATCTGGAGGCAACCCTTATAAAGCATGCCAAGTTGATTTCAAAAATTCTGAGGGGAAAGCTGGGCTACAACAAAAAAAGGGCACCTAATCTTTTGAGTGGAGAGCAAAACTCTGCCAGGGTGAATTATAAATAAAAATTCAAAAAAATTGTCAAACAGAGCTGATATTTTTTTGTGTGCCAAAGAATATGTTTTCCCTAAAGCAAAAAATTTTTTTTGCTCAACTGTAGGCCATTTTCATGGCTACTCCGAGAACTTTTGTTAGAACCCTTGTACATCACATGAAAATACTGAACAGGAAATTATCTTTGTGACAACCCTGTTACAATTAGTTGTCAGGTTTTTAAATAACACATTATTTTCATTAAAAATTATTGTTACGAGCACAGGTGGACTTTTCTACAACAATATAGTCTAAAAAAATTCATCTGAACATCTTCGTGTTCCAAGCTCCCCATGTTATAAGAGTTACTCTCGACGAAGTTCTGTCTGAATTATTTTTTCTGATCCCTTGAATTTCTTGGTCAAGAGAATCCATACCTGGAATTTAGCACAAAAAAAAAAGATTACGCATAGGGGTCTTATGGATGCAGAAATACGTTTTTGGGCAAAGTCTTCGCAAAAAAAATGAGATTATAATTTTACAGGTCGACGCTGGTATTACTTGAGAAAACAACATGCAACATGAGAACAATTCGTTACAATATATACCGCGTATCACAGTGTACGTATATTTTGGCAATTGTCATGTTTATTGCTGAATGATGGATTGTAGTCCAAAGCCCACCCCCTGTTCATAAAAAAAATCAGGGATCACAGGCATTCTTGTAACTCTTGATGGTAAGCTACACCTTACACCAGCAGGCCCAGCACAAGGCCAAGTGCATATAAATTGAGTAAATAAAGGGATTCTTCACCTGCAGCAGCCATTCTGTGTATGTCAAAAGCATTACTTGCTGACTTCTGCAAAATCAACAGTTCACCCTCTTGATCGAATGGCTGGGGCACTTCAGATCACCAAAAATAAGAAGGGTGGTCAAAAGGCATATCAAAATCGCTATTTATTCACGTTTGAGAACACAAAAGCTACTACTATAGACACTGGGAATGTGTGAGGCCAAAGAACACTTGCATTGTGGGAAGAAGGAGATGAGATAAGAAGTCCACACCAAGAAGAAAATGATACGGAGAGCAGCAGTGACTGCAAGGAAGAGGCAGCAGAAGGAAATTTTGAAGATGATTATTACAGTCCTCTTGAGTTTTGAGGACCAATGCAACTGAACAGCCCTTCTCAGGGCCACCACACACTGTCATGAAACTCTCATCCAAATAATAAAAAAAGGGGAGGAGCTTTTGGATGGGTACCGAATGATGTGCATTCTTGAAAAGGCTCAATAACGAGCTTACCATGCATATCCTCATGGATTCGACGGACGGTATACAGCATCTGGCGAACAAGGGTCCTCTTCTTGAGGATATTTGACAAATAGAATCCCACAATAACACCTCTAAAGTAGCTTTGAATCCACCTAAAAAAAAAAACAGTAATGGCTCCATCTCGTTATTTTCTTGGACAAGGTGAGAAATAAACCCTGTTCGTTTTCTGCATGCAAATGACAAAGAGAAGCACCAGCCACAAAGCGGGCGGTTTCTTCTTTTGAAGAAGAGGAATTTCATGCACAAAAGAACAAAGAAGAAACAATAAAAGAAATATCAAGGACACTTTGCGAGGACGATATTTGGCCAGAAAGCGGGAGAAGAAGATTACATCCCTACATCAACACAATTAGTATTCAGTACGATTACGTAATAGCTGTGCAACAGAGAATACCATGATAACCACGGAAATTTAAAACCTCTTCTTGTATCATGAATATTTATGGATGCTCTTTATAGACATGTACTGTCCCACACAAATTGTGAGAGAACCCGCTGTGAAAATCATTTGGACAAAGAATCATTCAAGAATTTCCAGGAAACTACTGTATATCCTTTTTCCAATGAGGTTGCATGCATTCTCATCAGGGCAATTGCAATCAGCAAATCACAGACATCGAGGATAAATCATATTATTAATACAGTATATATATACGAATGGACCTTAGTATTCCATTAGTTAATTTTCATTGAATATTACAGTACTGTACTGCACTAAAATAGGTGACGATAGCGCATTATATTTTTATTTGAATTTTCGGTCAGAACATCTTAAACATATTTTTGATTTTTTTGTGCCCAAATCTGGCTCCTTGACTGACAAGCTGCCAGAGAATATTTCTGATATCATATAAACTTCCTTCGAATAGTTCAAAATACACTTTTTCCCATCAATCCCAGCTTGAAATCGCTTGGGATGCCTTTGACCATCCCCCACCGGTCGACCACATGCATGCATCACTGAAACTTTTTCCCAGAAATCCTTCAGAGGAGCACGATCTGCGATTAAAACAGAGATTTCAAATTAACAAGGTGAGAAGGTCACAGAAAAGAACACGAATGACAGGGCTTTTCAACTTTCTTCTTCTTTGCAGTGCTTTCAGAAAAAAAAAAAAGTTAGGGAGGTTCAACTGCATAACCAACACAAGTGCTTGCATTTTGGTGTCGTTTTTACGCAAAATGACACAATTCTGTTTAATTTTCTTTGGTAGAGCTATTTTCTGCATCCTGAAATTTGGGAAAAACTAATTGAAAATTTTGGAGGACTTTTTATAATTTTTTGGAAAATGAGTGAAAAAATTTTCTTTTGAAATACTGTATACGAGAAAATGTGATTTCACAAGGAGACATTTCAAAATATGAACTAAGTCAGAGAAGTACATTAATTACGGTATATCCCATATTTTCAGAAAACATAATTTGTTGTTAAACTTCAGTTAATACATGGGTCATATGCAAACTTGAAAGTTTTTTTGTTACTTCTTTCCTTTATTTGAATATACCCCACTACACATACCACTCTTTCAGAACAAGCCAGGCCAAAATAGGTAGACCTGAATCACTTTGGGTACCTTCTCCCTGAATACCTGCGCATCAACCAGTTGAAAAGCCCTGGTTTCTATGAGACTTGGTCAAAAATATGACAAGATTACCAACACCGTCCCAAAACACGCAACTTCATGCACACCACACAATTTCATCCACGGCACGGATCTTCATCTCACGAAGTTGTTCACGTTTTATTCTTGCCATTTACATACAAAAAGAATTTCCGAAAGGTACAGGCATCAAGTACATACGGTATAAATGATGGAAAAAACAGAAAAATGTATAACAGAGCATTGTCGTTACAACACGCGCAGGGGGTCGGGAGGGGGCCGCAATAAGGAGGGGAAAAAACGACCCTCTCGGGCGCCAAAACAGACGAAAGAAATCAGAGCCACACTAAAAAAAATGAGACAAAAGAACAATGTTCAGAGAATTGATCGAGAATGCAGTGCCCTTATCGTTCCGCTCCTCCGTAAAAAAAAAAAAATCCCCTTTCAAACGCCTCTCTCCACTTTTCGCTTCCTGAGGTAGAAATCTCCATCAAACAATCCTTTACTTTTCTTAAAAACCCACCCTTCTTTTTCCTTCTCTGGCCATCATCCCAGAAAACGAAGAGAAAAAATTTTGGTTCTTTTTGAACAGTCCTCAATGGCAGTGACTGATTTCCGCTTCAAAGTCTGGCATTTTGAGCAAGGCATCCGCAGCTGAGCACAAGGCTTTAAATATTGCGAATCTTTATAAAAAAAAAAGAGATCGGTTGAAATTGTTATCAAAAGAACCAATCCCCACGTTGAGCCTCGGCTTCTGACAAACAAGCGGATTATTTCGCACGCGCGAAAACTTGTAAAAACAACAAGGGCTGAACATCTACATAAGCCAACAGTCGAATGCTGTTCCGCGAACATCGAAGATAAGCTGTTTGGATCTTGAAAACGCCCATAAAGCTGCTAAAAACCCTCTGTCGAAGCTGCACGAACGTCGCATTTCCGCACGCCTGAGGCGGCAGGAATCGCAGAAATCAAAAATATCAGCGGAAGGTGAAACCATACGCATTATCAACGCTTGAGAATCACGTCACGGCGACAAAAAGTTTCTCGAGGAAATTCATGCGAGGACAAGTGAGAGAAGACATAGTACAAGGGGTTTTCTCAAAGGCCTTGCGAATTACCCACAGTAATTGCGGTTCGAAGGAGCAAAGCTATCCCTTTCTTCAGCTACCCAAGTTGGTTAAAACATGAAACCTCGTTTCCACTCAGAAGACCATGAAAACAACTTGATTTTAATATCTACTTCATGCACAGCGATGATTTCTTGCAGAAATCTATGGGTGTGCTTCTTATCTTGGGCTTCTTCATGTCGGTCGCGAAAACATTAAAAAAGTTGGGAAAAACCTCTCAAAGGCATGCCCTACATTATCCATTCCACGGACTGTCAAGGCAATTTTTAAAGTTTTTGGGGAGAATATTTGGTCAGTTAACAGAAATTTCCCTGATGATCAAATTCAAGAATCACTCATAAAAATACTCCGAAGCATGTAAAAATATTTAAATTGTTCTACTGTACGTGCTTGTCCACACTAAACATGAAAAGGATTCCCACATAATTTCTGGATCTAAGTAAACTTTGCATCTTTGTAATGGGTTATACGGTATAAAATTTGCGTTAAAAGTAAAAGAAATTAAAATTTTAAAGCGAAGTTTTCCTTGTTCGCATTACATATTAGTTTTCGACTTGCAGGACTTGAAGAAACCCCTTGTACTTTGGAAACGCACGGAAATCCAAAGCGTAAGCAGGATGATCCCATTTTCGTTTTGATCGCACGAAATCAATCAATTAGAATTAACAAAAACTCACTACGAACTTCAAACTCCCACATGATTTCCCAGCAAATCTCTCTAATACTGACACGAATACCCCCGGTACGAAAAAATTTGTGGGAAAAACGAAGGCAGACGATTACGTAATGCCGTTGCCGGGATTCGATGATATGGCACCGCAACAAAAAAAAAGGGTTCGTTTTGAAATCTTGGCTCATCGACAGCATTTTCTGAATGCCTAAAAGGAACAGATAGTTATTGCGAAAATTAAGAGAACTCGCTTTGTGTTCTCGCTTCCATAGAAAAAGGTCAAAATTGCCCTGAGGAGTCAAGGCCAGATTGCTTTCGTCCAAGCTTTTATCACACGACGACTCGATTCTACCGCCGCGACTCCTGCTCAATAAAATCACAGCGCGAATTCGGGCCCCAACTTGGCTCAAGAATACCTCGAGGAAAAAAAAAACCAAAACAAAAAAGAAATTCACTCTTTCTAGCAAAATCCCAGGAAATCCCCCTCAAGCAGAGATCCAACTTTCTCGAGTTCCGAACGGATTTGTAATCGAACATCTTTCTCTCCTTCCCTTTCTTCCTCTGCACAAAAAAAGTTTTTGATCCAGCCGCAGCTGTTTGAAAGGTACTCTCCGAAGCGAAAGTAAAACTGGACCAAACGAAATCGTTGCCGGCAATGCTATCACAGCCAAGACGCGAAGACCGAAAACGAAGCGGGGGTCGATCTCGTGGCCTGGCAGCACTCACACGAAGAGTACCCAGCGAGATCATCATTTGTATAGCGGCAGTGGATGGAAACAGGAGCAAGGCCGTTCGCAGGCTACCAAAAAAGAAATTAAAAATCGCTACCATCAGCACACCAACGACGATGACGACGACGACGAGCAGGTCGATTACGGGGGGGATGACGGAAGACTCTAGTCGGCGCGTACCGAGGAAACATACAATCAACATGCAAACATCGAGACGCCAGAGAAAGAGATCACAGCACTGTAAGGCCCTACAACCTGGGAGGACGCGAGCGCAACGAGGAACGAATTACAAGGCAGCGATGAGTTGCCTCCCTTTTTTCTTCTTCTTTTTTGTTTTATCCCCTCGAACATGGAACACTTGGACATAGAACGAGGCCCGGGGTCCGACGTCACTTCCTCCGTGACGGTCGAAGACGTTTCTGGACGGCTGGTCCCAGCAGCAGTCGTTGAGAGATCTCAAACGCCGGCGTGGACAGGGCGCCCACGGGCACGGTCTTGACTAGCAATTCTTTCTCTGCTACTTCAGCCTCTGTCATCCACTCGTCGGGTAATCTGGTGAAGATGCAAACGGAAAATTAGACAAGAAAAAAAATAAGCTTCAAGCCGTGCAACTGCACGAGCCTGTTTTCTTCGAAATTAGAACAGCAAATTTCAACACTTGCTCCGGAATTCCGCTGATCCAGAGAAAATGAATACAGTACAGTATTATAGAATCATCAGTGATGGGGAAGAACAATGAAGTGACATTTGCACAATCGAGGGGAAAATTAATGCATAAAAAGTACTCGAGCAGTGTGATCTGTAAAAATTGACAAAAATCTCCCAATTTTGTAACTCAAGGTACATACAAAGATCGATCTCTTGAGAGAAACACGTATTCCGTAAAAACTGTCCAAAAAGCGCTACTGGTTCCACAAAAGACAAATTGAATGCATGCACCAGCGACATCTACGAGAGGAACCCTGAATACTTGCGATCTTCGCACTCTTACTTACAAAAAATAAAATAAATCCAAACATTCGTCAAAACCCTAATCGTATTTCGCATACGAAGAAGGATCACAAATGATGATGGAAATGAACTACTCTTTTCGCGAGTAGATGTCGCCAAAGCATGGGTCATCAAAATGAACTAGCGTGCAAACCTAACTAAAAAGAGACATGAGAATCGCCCATCAAGTCATGGTCTTCATAACAAACGCAACCTTTCTAAATGATTCGCTTGAGAAAAAAAAAGACGCTAAATTGATTTGTGATTATCAACTGAGCTAAATCAAGCATTCTAAAACCTGGAAAGATATCGACTGAACAAGGAAGATGAACATTTTAAACGATTGGAGTCAATTCCTGAAATGACTCCCAAAAATGCAGTGTACTGGAAATACCCATTCATTCGCTAAAATCTAATCAGAAGAACTAGTAGGAATGAAATATGATGAGCACCACGTTTTATGAAAACAATTGAGGTCAAAATTAGGCATTTCGATGATGGGAAGTAAAATTCATCTCAACGCTTTTCTTTCAATGATTTTTCGGATTAGATTTGATTTGAACACTTCCGATAAAGTAAAGTAGTCAAACATTTTTTGCTTTTTCCAATACTTTCCCAGCAGTGATTTTTTGTTTGTTTGTGCATTCTCTCAATGAGAATTTTTTTTATTGTCATAGCTAAAATATTGACTGCAGTACTGTATCTCTGGTTTGGTGAAGTAGCAGAATTAGTTCAGTGCAAATACCACCCTCGCTATTTCCGTAATTCAATTTCAATCGGCATAGGAACCATATTCATTGGGTATAGAGTCTCACTGGGAGAAAGAAGAAAAGCTAAAATCAAAGCTCGGATTTCGAAATTTCCAAACAGATCGAGAAAGACCACTTACAAGTCATGGGGCATCCAGCGTACTAAACTCATCTTGCATCCGGACTGCAACCGAGATCCAATCACCTACAAGAACGAAACAAGGAGAGAGAGATATTTTATTGTCATCGACTCCACGCATACACAATTAAACCTTCGGAAAACAAACCTCTCCAGTGAACGTGATGGAACTACAGCTCTTTTGGCTGAAAA
The DNA here is from genome assembly GCA_905338405.1 of Notodromas monacha. NCBI lineage: Eukaryota > Metazoa > Arthropoda > Ostracoda > Podocopida > Cyprididae > Notodromas > Notodromas monacha. Next base: position 74,945 of record CAJPEX010000724.1, read on the forward strand.
ATGGATGCATCAACGAAGCACCGACGGCGGGATGCAACGAGGGACTCTGAACAAGTTCTCCATTTTCTTGCGCCGCCGGAGACCGGACTGAGGAGAAAATTAGCCTTTCCGTGCGTGTCAGCTGGTTCGACAAGGCCTCCGACATCAGGGGATCCCAGAAGTCGCATTTTTCCGCTAAAAAAAGATGAATAAATCTTGTTCAAGCGAAAATGCCAGGATGAATAAAACGCCGAGCGAAGAGATGAAAAGTTAAAAAAAAAACCACGGTGGTTGAAAATGCCTCCCGGAGGAAAAATCGCGGGAGACGCAGAAACGGATTTTCCCATCTTCTACATTAGTACCGTATTCAAGTCAAGGGATAAGGGCCACACCATGATTCCAAGCAGCGCTTTGTAATTAGAGACAAATACTGTACAATGGGTCCCCGCACAAAGAAACTAATCTGCTCCTGAGTTTGTTTTATTATGCGGAATTTCTGTGATGCAAAACCGGGTTCCCTTAAGGTTGCATCGTGAATTACTCAAGGTTTCCCTGAAAATCACCCAACACCCATAAAAAACAATAAAACTGCTAATTTTTCCTTTGTTTTTTTTCCGCATAAATTCGTGAATTTAAAATGAATACGTTTCAAATTCAAGTAATTCTGATGAAGTTGTGCTTTGACCTTCCAGACTTTCACAATGTGTACAGACACAAGTAGGCGAAAGCAAAACTTTCTTTTCTTCAATTTTTAAAATAATTGTGAAGTTTATGTCAAAAACTTGCTAAAATTTGAGCCTTTTTGAGCCATACGACATCTTCATTTTAGTCACTCTTTCCCCGATAAAAAGTTCGCATGCATCGTACTTAAAAAAGAGGCTTTTGTACCAAATGATAAATACTGCATATTGTACTACCATAGAATGTACCGTATTCTGTATCGACATCAGCTTTTGTTTCCAGTTTTACTGTATTTGGTTTTCGAGGGGTTATATTTTCTAGTTTGTCGTTTTTGACTAGTGGCATTAATCAGTTTAGTATTTTCTTAGGATCAAATTTCCCCCAGAAATATTCTCAATTGCTTCCCTCTCGCGTCATATTTCCTCGTCTACACTCTATAGTCTTTGGTATTTTACAGGTGGCGGTGAGGAATTGAACTGCCGATTTGATGCTTTGCACACTGATGTCGTGTGGACAAGAAAAACGAAGAAATAAAAACTCCCGTTGCCGTTTACTTTTCGCGGAAATGAAGTCGTCCGCCATGAAGTGCGCAGAAAGCCGTTACGCATGCGAATCAAGGACACGAAACGCTATTCCAGTCGTAAAACCAATGCAAGTCAGCCCTCGGCGATAATAAAATATGGAGTTACGACATCCTGAAATTGATCTCCCTTCTCTGCTCTCACCCAGTTCCTTCAGTGAAACTAACCCATCGCCTCGAAAATCAACTTCGATGGGGAAATTAGTTCTCCCTTCGATCAAGATTCTGAGCGAAGGGAAATGATGACTGTAACCAGTGTAACGTATATACCCGTCGCAGGATTTCATCAACTTTGCGGTAGGCGCAGACATAAACTAGAAAACGAATCGGATTTCATTACTCACCGGACCACGGACGCTTGCGGTACCGAATCCCCTTGCGGTTGTTCTTCTTTCCATTCTTTACAGGCGTAGATTCGGCACTTTTCCGACCGACCGCGTTCGAACTGGTCGAAACTGATCCTCCAACACGCTCGTCATTCGTAGACCCGCTTCCATTGTCGCAGTGTAGGTTAACGTGACGCCTCAGGTTAATCTACGAAGAAACGAAATGTACCCGTGAATTGAATTCGACTTCAAATGTTACTTCCAAGAAAGCAAAGAGGCCCCCCTCGATGACAATTGTGCTACCGTACTCCAATTCCAAGTTGAGTTATTTCGGCGCGAGTATTCCGTCAGAATTTGGAAGCACTGTAGATATTTCTCTGTACTGTATAGAACTACAGATGTCACCTGTGCGTGAATCTGGCGGGCGTTCCTAAATTCTCCAATCCGAAGGAAACTTGCGCCAAAACCCTAACGTTCTCTCATTTTGTGAACGTTCATCCTTCAAAGAGTTCATGCATCAAATCTTCCTCAATGACAGCAAAGTTAACTTGGGTTGAGATCAGTTCAGATGGAATGCAATTCGTTCTACTCAGTCAAGTTTCCATTATGAGCTATACCCGTTCGACAATACAGAAAGCGAAACCAGGCGTGGATTTAGATAACCATCATGAAGTACACAGCGTTCGGAAGAGTTCATCGATTTTTCTTCGATCACAAAATTCCATGAAGTCCAGTAAAAGGAAACTATCGTTAGGCCACGAGCCATCTCCACTTTCTCAAAACCCAATGATAGCATAGATACGGTAAAAAAAAGTACTCACTTCTGACCCGAAACTTTGGTAACAGCCAGGAAAGACACACATGAACGGCTTGGCGCGTCCGTGAGCCGAAAGAACGTGCCTGGATACCCATCCGTCTGCATACGAAGGTCTGCCAAAGACTTTGCAGCCGATCCATCGACACACATACGCCGTTTTCCGTTTAGCTTGTAACTTGCCCTGTTGCGGCTCGATGTGTACAGTCACCTGGAAATTAACAAAATTTCATGTCAGTCAAAAAAGGTCACGTGCGCACCAAAACCTCCGTACATCTCGTCAAAATCACATCCCCGCACTTCCAGATCAAAAAGCCTATTCAACAGCTCTCCTATCACGGAAAATGTCCGCATGAATCGATTTCCTCGACAGGATGGACTTCTACTTTATTGCTCATGAGCAAGCAAGGGATTCATCCTTCGCCAGCAGGCTTTTCCAAAACGACTCTACAGAATTCACTGTGTACGCCAAAAGAAGACCCTCTGCTGGTCTCATGGAACGCTCGGATTTCCGAATCCTACGCTCGTCGACGAAATCAAATACCCCGTATTTGTTCCGAAAGTTGAGTAAATAAAAGTACAGCACAGCAAACGTCGACGACAGCGCTCTATTTACACCCGGGAATTGCCGGCTCACGGACAGACCATGGAAAGGCAAACATGGAAAGCCATTCGGTCCTTGTGCCCCGGAGCACGTATATATCGAGATACCAATGATCCTCATAAGTTTCAGCGAAATTGTTTCCACCATCAGGACTCCTGGGTAAAACAAAAACACGTGCTTGCCTCCACTCGCAATTCTATGAAAAATTACGGTCTTTTTCAAACTACGGGTGTGACGGTGGAACGAAGTTTTCAAGCTCATCCTGGACGCGGAGTCCTCGTGGCGTTTCGGTGAACCCATGGGAGGTACAGTAGTCCATTGATCAACCGAGCCGAGTGACGACAAAGAGACTGACTCCGGGGAAAATGGTCCGGAAGTCACACAGACGAGTCGGTTACATGCACAGTTGCACGAATACAGTACACTAGTACAGTATCGCGAACACCCGGCAAAAGAATACATGCGGCGCACAGTGAAGGGGGAATAAGCAACAAGACCCACCGATGATTTACGCAGACATGACTCAAAAGGAGAGAGAAAAAAATACCGCTCGTTTAATACGGCTTTTCAGTGCACACACAGAAAGAGGAACGAAAATAAAAGAACACATCGGAATGCAAAATCCAATAAAACAGTCAACGAAGTGGAAGTTGAGGTTGCCTCAATGCCTTCATCAACATTCGCGATGCTTCAAAACTTTCAGTACGCATGAGTGATTTGAACGAAATTCTCGAATTGCCGTGCCCAAGATGGATGTGAGATCTGAACTCCGGCGCTGATTCGCGAAGAGTTTCTCGACCTAAAGCATACTTCATTTTAAACTCAGACGGGAGAAGATGAACCGGGAAAAACCACCAAACGATCACTTCCTTTATGGAATATACACTGTACCTTGATTTTTGAGCCGCATTTCTCGAAACTTTGCTTTCGCTTCCTGAATTAATGCACAAATTCGAAATTTGATTGAAATTTTTTTTTACTCGTAATAATTGATCTTTTTTTTTTCGAAGTCGTAAGCCTTAAGTGAATAGCGAACAATGCGAAGTGTAGTATTGAAAGCATGTGGTTTTCACAACACGAAAATGGATTCCATTTGTCATAAACGGTTTGTTTAAGGCAGCCTCAAAAATGATGATATACCGAGGAATTAATAATTCGGTTTCATGAAATTTAATCTGTGTACTAAGATTGGTCGCAAAGGCGAGTTTTTCCGCGTGACTTTCATGTCTATAATCTAGTTGCTTTTCAATTTTCATCCTCTTAACCTTGCTTTTATCCAGTGAGTTTAATGACTCCCTACACGAACGTTCTAAACACGGTTATCTTCAGTAACAATTTAAATCGCCCTTATCGCATCATGCCGCAAGACGTAAAGCCGAACCAGAAGGAAAGAACTCAGTACTGGTTTCTTCCATATACATTAGTGCAAATATAGAGGGGCTTTATTCAATATCTGCTAAACAATCTCGACAGCACCCACGTGAGAAGCATCTTCGTCGCCCACGAAGATGCTAATGTCTGTCAGTGAGATACGACTTCCCGAAACCCGACAAGACAGGGGCAAACAAGGAGAGCGCCTTTCGCACGGTACCGCGCATTCAATCATGTCCCAAGTAAACTTTTTCCCCCAAAAAATTTTGAATTAATAAATCAAGATGCGTGTCATACACGAGTTGTACAACTTTAGACGATGGTTTTAACGGGGTGAATGATTGCGAGAAAATAAATTTATGTGCGCGTTCTGCAATGAAGAGAATAAGTTGGACACCTACGGGATTTGGTTCATAAGTTTTGAGCCTTTTTGAAATAGATCCAACGGAGTTTCAACAAATCAAAAATTTTCTTTTTTTACATCGCATAGCCCCATCACTTGGCAACATTTTAGTGCAACATACTCTCCGCCGATTTCAATGCATTTTTTCATGCGATAAATCCAACAACGATGAAAACAGCGCAAAAATTCGAGTTCTGTTAGTTGATTAGGAACCCAGCTGTGACTTCTGGCTGTTTTCAAAAGTGAAGAACGACCTGAAAGGGATTGATTTGGAGGACAGGGATAGTCTCATTTTCGCCAGAAAAGCAGCCTAATCAACTAACGGAACTCGTATTTTGCATCTCATGTTATCCTCTTAACTTGAGAAAGCGGAAGAGCAAAATTGAATATCAAAAGATGGTGCGTACGTTCATTTGCGTTCAAATCGATCCTTTCCTCGCATTCAATGATCTCGCAAGTTTATTCTTTAAATTTCAGAAAAAAAAATACTGCTGAAACATTAAAAATGATCAAGTGCGTGACTCTCGCCAACATTTTCAACTCCCAAAGACTCTGATTCACATCTCAGATGGTTCTTTTTTTTCTCGTTAAAAAAGATATAAACTTGCGTGCTCCTGATGCATCAGAAAACATGGTATTACGCCGAGATGAATGACCCTGTCGTTTCTGTGTATGCTCTCGATGACATTAAGCGATTCGCAACAACATCTCTCGGCAATGACGAGAAAGAGTTACTCAGCGACTCCCACGGGATCAAGACCACCGCGTTGACTTGAGTGGACGACCAACTCGTCCCGACTATGCTCTCGATGACATTAAGCGATTCGCAACAACATCTCTCGGCAATGACGAGAAAGAGTTACTCAGCGACTCCCACGGGATCAAGACCACCGCGTTGACTTGAGTGGACGACCAACTCGTCCCGACTCATGTACTGGAAAAATGATCGAGTGTTTGATTGAGTACCTTCGGCATACGCATGAACAGTATACTGATGGTATCATTGGATTCAAAGAATAAGCTACAGTACTAACGAGGCCCTGTAATAAACAAATTTGCACCGCGTGATGTGCATTCCGTTTTTCTTTTCTCGCGTGTCAGCGCTTTTCAACCACAGTTGATCAATTTTACTTAAAAATGTACAGAACTAGCTAACTGATACGCCAGATACGGTATATCCTGGAGAAAAAAGCTAAAATGAAGAACATTTAAATTTCTATGGAAAAATGCCTAGTTGGTCGGTTTCAAGCTAATTGCTCCGAACGGTGCGAATGTCTGAATCGAATGCGGTTGAGCTGCAGAAAATAATTAAAAATAACATCATCGTTTTCCTAATGATTTATATAATAAAAGTAAAGAAAAAGGAAAATTTTCAATACCGCAATGGACACGTATGCTGAGTTCTGCAACCACCGGAATATGTATTTCTTTTCATCTTTATCATCCTGTCAAAAATCTTGAAATTGAAAAAAACAATTCGTGCGCTATAATTTTTAGAATTATACCGTATCCTCAAGCAAGAAAATAGTCATTCTCTGTTCCTTGCATCCCTTGTATGTATCACATTAAAAAATGGTGATAGAATTTACGTACTGTACAGTAAAACAAATTATTGCAATCGAAATCACGTTTGATCACAGAAATCCCACTCGCCAGTTTCAGGATCATGAGACATAGCAATACATTTTTTAGTGAGTGAAATTCGCTCGTGTCTGTCATCATTTGAAGTTTTTAGATCTTCGGAGTACCGATAACGTGAACTTGATTTTAAAGTTAAAAAAAATTACTGTACCTCGCAGGGCATTGAATTCAGTATAACTTCAGCGAAAAGTTAGAAGCACGTCCGAACACGTTTCTTGAATTTCTGGATGAGTTCATTCTAAAATATTACGGTAGTACTGGGCCTCGATTGAGAACCATTTCAGTTCAGGTCTTCAAAGTCATCGAACCAGGTTTCAACCCTGTACTTTGCCTGTAAGCAATTATAACTCGAACCGTGGGAAGCGACCAGAACGCTTCGATTCATCGCTGGCATCTCCATTGAAGTTATCACGAGAGCTCATTGATGCTTATCAAAGCAAAGTCTACGTGCTTTTATATCACGACTCAGTGGAAAAAAAAAAAAANAATGAGCATTTCTTTGTGCTCCCTCGTAAAAAAGAGAACTTTCACCGATCAACAAATTAATGTCGGTACTCGTGGAAGGATATTATGCCACGTGCCGTAATTGAAGAAAAAAAATCAACTGAAGATTTGCATGTCGAGAAGGTTTATGCACGATAAAAGTTGTCTTCCACGAAAATGATTACTTTACAGTACTTGACGTTTCCGCTGGGCAGTCTTCGGGGGCAAAGTATAAATGATCAAATCATAATGTATTTCAGCTCGTGTGGACTATATGAAGACTCTTTCCTTGATAAAAGTGGCCAATGTTTGTCGAATTACAAATAATCAGACCTGGTTACTTCAATGCAGTAGACATATAGACAGCTTCTCGCTTTAAAAATCCGGATTTCATTTCATTCTTTTAGGTTAGTTCGAGATTAGAAAACAGTCAAGATCTGCAAGTCCCTCCCAGGAACATATCTACATATGTGTGCCGCTTGATATGTAATGTTCTTACAATTGAGCGTTATCAGAGTAATCCAATTGTTTTCAGAAGAAAAATTCAGGGATGATGATACAGTGCAAAACTCAGTTACAGATAAGTCGACGAATTTCGCCAAGAGCAATTAAAATTTTGGAAAAGAAAAATGCCCATGACTCCTATATCGACCATTTACACTAGATTATGTTGGCATCTTAATACAAATGTGGATCGAAGCAGAAAGGAAACAAAATTGTACACCTAAATAGATTAATCAGTTCGTCAGAAGAATGACCTTCGATTTCGCGTTAATGTTTCAAATATTTCTTCTAAGCTTCAAAAACGGGTCGTTAAACATTTTCAGCATTCCTTTTCAACAGCATTTTTTTTAATGCAGAAAAAATCTAAAAAAAACAGAAAGCGACAAGATGTCGTTCTGAGAAGAGCTGTTCTCCGAAAATTTCAAGTTTTAACGTCGAACTTATTTTTCTTCACACAAAAAAAGAAACAATCGCTTCTACAGTGCGGTATTTGTTTCCCCACAATTCAATAGGCGGCGCTCAGTATGTAAAAGCTTTTTATCTGCACATTTTGCTCACATTGAGAAGACGTGAGAGGAACACCTGCCTGGTAGAATACATCTGAAGCGTGTCCCTAAAACTTAAAAAAATATTTACAAGGAAAAAAAGATAGCTAAAATTATTTAAAACTTGTTGATCGCCCGTAGGTATTGCAAATATAACACGGATCGCATAAAAAAGCAGCCAGTGAAATTTTCAACCGGGAACATCAAAAAATAAAACTTCGAGATTTTCACGTAATAATGCTTTTCAAAGAAAGATATATGGACGACGGGTGTGGGGGGAAGTAATTTGAACACCTGCACGGTTCGCTTTCTTATTGATTCTTCCTTTCAGATTTCATCACACACAAATGGCTTTTAGTTCACTTCCCTTTTCCGGTAGTGCCCATGATATTGCTCAGCGATTCTTGCGTCATGGACAGAATAATATATCTAGTTTTTTTTACAGTACCTCAAATTTGCATACTCTTCTTCGTGAAGTGCACACAATATTTTGAATACTGTACTGATAGGCAGAGAAAAATGCAACTTCGACTCATAAAATATACAGTGCAATAATTCAAATTCAACAAGCAGAACTGGCATTTTTTCCAAACGAAGAGCCTACTCTCCTGTATTACATTCAGCGCAGGTAATCGATTTTTCAGACAGAAAGTAGATCATCAGTCAAGCAAAAAATCTACGGAATTATTTCTTGTATGGAGATTTTAAAATGTGGTTTAGGAACACAAAAACAAAAATGCTACAGGAGCTCGATGCCAAACTGACACATTGCTGTTCGAAGCAATACATGCTTGGAGATTGGAAGGCAATTCTTACAGAACTGTACTCACCGATGCAGGTGAGTACAGTACTCTCTCTACAAAAAATCTTGTCTACAACGATACTTTCTGTACAACGAATTTTTTTGGTCCCGTACGGTTTTCTCCCCATGTTATAGGGGTTCTCTAAAACGGAATTCTCCCTCCAATGAACTTTTTTCTGGTTCCTTGAATTATGTTGTAGATGGAGTCGACTTGAATACAGTAAAATCTCGTTAACGCAATTTTTTTTTGCATAAAAATCTGTTTCTCACGCCCCAACATAAAGCTCATACGAGTATAAGTTTAAAAAAAATCTCGCTACAACAAAACCCCAATTACAGTGCTGTATAAACCATATTTTTTCAAGATAGAGGCTAGTGTAACATTATCTCGAGTACATGCCGCGCTCGATTTTTTTTTTCCAGAAATTTTCCCACAGAAAAAAATTGCAGCCTCACCTAGGATCAAATGCGATAATATCGTACAATACAAATTTGCAGGATGTGTTTCGCACAAAAAGAAAAATGGCCAACTCACCAAGTGCTTGGTAAGGGCAGCGCCAGTGAGGCTGCGCTTGAGACAACCCT